>OY720442.1:145386915-145639599 GCA_963082915.1 Dolichopus griseipennis | reverse complement strand
AGAGTTGATAAGTTATAAGAAAATGTAAATAATAAAATATTTTTATTATAAATATTTGTACATATATGTATGCAAATATACTTGATCGTATAATATGTGCAAAAAAAAAAAAATAATATAAAGGTCCTTGAAATTATTACACTTAAAGGCTTTTAAACTGTTATTTGTTTTTATATAAAATTTTTTTATTTTTTTTTATTACGAATCACTTGATGGTACAATGAACTAAAGATTGTACCATATATTATATAAGATATATATGTATAATAATAAAAAAAACCGTCTACTAAATATCTATTTCTATCCTTTTTTTTCTTAATCCTTAAATTGTGGTTAAGATTTGAAGGATTTTTTGTTTTATGCCATTATCTTCTTAAAGAAATGAATGAACAGCAAGTAAAATATTCTTTATTTCTTTTTTATGATTCTAGTAGAATTTATCATGCATGTGTAGTATATATAAATATAATTTAATATAATATAGTATATGTACAAGGTGTCCGACTATTGGAGGATGATGAGAATAAATTTTTGGAAGAAGATGGATTATTAAGACTTTGTTGAATAAAAGATAAGGAATATAACAAAATGATGATCTATTGAAAAAATCAGGACCTTCGAAAAATAATACAAGCTTAAAATCTTAAATAAGATATTAAAATAATTATACTGTAACATTAAATATTTTTTAAAATTTAAGACCATGTCTGGTACAATAATTTATTTGGATAATACAAGGTTTTAGATTTAAGTAGGATATTCTTAATTATATGGAAACTGCTCAATTGTACAATTTGTATATTAGTCATTAGAGAGCTTAATGCACTAAAAATTAAAAACTGGTATCTTTAGGCGGATCTGTTTAATAACTCTCGTTGAACAATTAAAAAGTAGTTGGAAGAAGTACAAACTTTCATAATGCAAAAGGAAATACAAGGACACTAGTAATTTGTAATTAAAGAACACTATTAAGTATAAAGAGATCTGAGACCTGATTTTTCAACAATTGATGTTCTTGTGATTCTTTCTTAAAGAATCAACCGAACCTAATCCTATTTAAACAATTCACGATTTGAATCTGCGATACCAATTTTCGAAAAAGCCTTGAAAATCATCAATTACTTACATACGTAATAAGACTTTCTAACCAAATTGTTTCACGATCTTCTACAACTGAACGCCTTATACATAATTAAATTTCCTTATATATTACTAGATCGTTTAATAATTTAAGAAATAATCCTTTTTTTTTAATAAACTTTATACAAGGAAAATTTAATTCCAAATAACTGTACATACACTGGGAAAACTTATGTATTTTCCTTATTTATTATTTTTTTCAAACTTTAATTCGTTTCCTTAAAGCTTGGTTAAACTTAATTTGAAGATTCGAATAGAAAATCTGACTGTTGTCAAAGACATCAAAATGTAAAAAAATAGAAAATATCCTTAACAAAATATTGGAGGACATACTTTTGGCCAAAGGATATATTGTATACTTTCATTACAAAATAGAATTAATTTATAATTTATGGTAGAATGAAAATTACATGCGGCTCAAACCGGAAATGGAATGGAAAAATTATATGCGCGGCACATGAATTATTAGGGTAATAGAGTAAATTTTAAAATTAAATAGCAAGGATAATAGAAAAAAAAAAACAAAAACTATAAAATAAAAGCAGATTTTAATTTAAAAAATTTAAAATGTCAAAAATAGGGAAATATAAGGACTAAGGAGAGTTGGATTAAAATAATAATTAAATTATATTTAGTATTTAGAGCATTATTTGGGTGATTAAAAGTGTAGGATTAGAAAAATTTTCCAATTGTTTATGTATGTATGTTTTTTTATTTGAATTTTTATGCTCTGGATTTTGAGTAAAGAATTTCGTAATTGGTCCTAAAGATTACTTAAATTTTAAAATAATCGTTTAATTTTTTTTTTCTTAAATCCTTGGCACAATATAATTTATTTTGAAGAGTTGTGTATATAATATTATATACGGTATATAAATAAATATCGTAATATAAATATAACGAAAGTATTCAGTAATAATTGTTATAAAGAAAATAATAAATTAAGGACGAAAGAATTAATATTTTATTATTGAATTATATGAAGTTTATTTAACTTTATTTGCTAGAAGGAACATTAAAATTTGTTTTTTTTTACACAGTTTTCTTTAAATTCATTGTTTTAATTTCCCTGCAGGACTTAAAGGATAATTTTTCACGTTAAAACAATTTTAAAATTATTTTTAAAGGATATATTAGATATAATATTAAATTTAGCTTGAAATTAAATGATATTTAATGTATTTAATGAATTGAATTAATATAAAAATTACTAAAAATTACTTGCAAAACAGGATATTAAATTTTAAAGAATCTTTTAAAGCAGGATAATGATTTTTAATATAGAAGTATAAAGAAATTTTAGCTGGAAAAGTCTTTTTCTAAGCTGGATTTTAGATTAACGCAATTTAATAATAAAGTTGCTCAAATAACAACTTAGGTTTTGAAATGTCCTGGATAGAAGATCCATAATTAGAATTCGAATACCAATTATTAAGAAAAATGAAAAAGTAGGAACTAATATGATAAATTTGCGCAGAAAGGTCATAATTTATTGCGCTTTGTGTGATTGGATATAAGTAGCGGAAAAGGACTTAGTTTCTTTTCAAAAATTTAATAAATACCACATTTAAGCTAAAAGAACCTTGAAGACTGAAATAAATGACTGAAATATATTAAAAACTCAAAAAAGTTTATCTACATCTAAAATTCCTTTTAACTTTGTTTTATATTTCAAAGTTTTACCAGTTTTCAACAACTACTTTATAACTTTGAGTAAAATTTTCAATTAAGGACAACATTTTTTCCGCTTAAAATTTTTCAATCAAACTAAGAAAAACTTAAAATTTTAACCATATTATCCTATTTCATTTTTCATTAGGTAGTATATAATTCGCTATTTTCCCAAAAATGATATTATACTATATATCAAAAAGAAAAAAAGTTTTCTAAAAAGTTATTTAAAATGATACCTTTTGAAATATTAAACTTAGGTATACGTATAATACCTGACAAACATTTTCCTTCTCAAATTTTAAATTTCAAAATTTTCTAAAAAAACTTTTCTTTTTTTTTTTTTTGAAATTAACTTTTATAAACTAATAGCGATTTTTCTTTCAATTATAATTGAAAGGAAATTATCAGGTTTTTTTCAGAACTGTTATAAGAAGATCCTTGAAAATTTACAAAATTTTATAATTTATATATTATATAATATGTATAAAAATCAACCATTTTAGTGTAAGTTTTCTTTCATGTTCTTTGTTAATTTAATTAGAAAATGCTCAAAGCAATCTTCAAAATTATTACTTTGAAATCAAATACAAAATTTTCTTATTTCAAAGTTAAAATAAATCATTTTAGATCGTAAATATATATATATATATTTCCAAAGAGTATTTGTGTTAATGAAAAGCTATTTGGAAGTAGCAAAATACATTTTTAAGTAATTTTTAATTTATAGTATTCTAAAATTCATTGTTAGAAAAAAATTAGCAGATTTTTTCAGAAGTGTTCACTTTCAATTTTTTAATCAATTTCCTTCATTTCCTTCATCATAGCTGTGCTACAGAGGTCCTGAATTTCCTCCATTTTAAATCTAGAAAAGATTTATTCAATTGGTATGAAAAAAGCTTCTTAAATAAAAAAAAAAAAAACTTAAATTGACAGGATTTTAAATTTGTTGTTTTTTTTTTTTTTAAATAAAAGGTGGAAAATTGAAAAGTTTCAATTTTTCAATTGATTAAAAATCAATCAATCAATTAGAAAGAATTTTCACACTTTCTTAATAAAAAAAAAAAAATATACGTACAGGTAGGTAAGTTAGGGGAAAAAAATCAAGTATTAGTCAATTATCCTGTCATTTAAAAAAAAAAAAAAAAACAAGAAAAACAATTAAAAAAAAAAAAAAAATTCTAGGAAAATCAATCAAATCAAATTAAAAGTTGGAAAATTCTAACAAATTTAATACATCGTGTTGAATAAATTAAATAGAACAGTTAGTGATTCTTTAAAATGTGAAAATTGATTTATATAAAATTGTTGTAAATATCGAATGTTATTTTATGTAAAATTTGTATTGATAACTTTTCATTTTGATTTGATAAGTGGATTTGAAAACATATTTTTTTTCGTTTATTGAAACATTAGTTTTTCATTTAAATCAGTGTGTTTTCACTTTTTTTTTATATTCTATTTTGTTGTATTTAATCTACACGATTTGTAGTTTAAATTGATTGAATAATCGGATTTAATATAAAAAAAAAACAGAATTTTATTTGTTTTATTTTTTGTTTTTTTTGATCCTGTAAAGGATTAAAACATTTCCAATTTAGTTTAAACAATATTATTATTATATAACAATCTAAATTTTTTAATTGGATTTTCCGAAGATTAGTTAAAAAAAGAAAAAATCAAAATTGTTAATGTTAAAGGTCTTATATAATTTGTAGACATTTAAAAGTTTTTATGAAATATATGATGCCTTTCAAAATCATTCATGAAAAATTTAACTTTTTCACTAAATTAGTCATTTTTTTTTATGATTTAACCTTGAATGTGTTTTTTTGAAGTATAGCAGACAAAATTACTTGGAAAATTTCGCAATATTAAATATTTATTTTATATTTCAGTAATTTTCCTTTAAAAAAAATTTGTGGGGATCGAACCTGCACTCCCTTGGGTGATATGGAAGGTATTTAATCACTATACTACACTAAATTCGTTTTATAATTATTTTATTCATTTAATAGACTACTTTTAGGCTGATTTTTTTAATTTCACTCATTTGCAATTAAAAAATATGCTCAGAGTTACTCTTATTAAAGCTACAGTCGCTCTGAATGCATTATGTATTAACCATGTTTTATTGATGGTATTAAATGTACTAAAGAAGTTATAATTAGAATTTATAATTAGTTTTAATATTTTCTTGAAAATGTATTGATTTTCTGATGAGAGCATTAAATATTTTCCAAAATACATGCAGTGATCCTTTTTGAGTGATTTTCACTTATTAAAGACTTTTACCACACACTGAGAATATATTAAATTCATGAAATAATAAAATTAATTAAAAAAATCCAGGAAATATATATATATATTAATTTTACGGAAATGAATGCTTATTAAAATAAATTCCATTTATTTAAAACAAAACTTAAATGCAATTAAAAAAGTAGACGTTTTTTTTTTTATTAATTTTTGGGAAATTTTGTGGTTAATTAAATTGAAATAAAAAATTTTAAATTCATTGAAAAACTTCCAATATATAAGTACTTTAGTTGTTTTTTTATAATTTGAAAAGAATCAATTGAGAAAATTAATATTAATTTGTGGTTATGTACTTATATTTTTTTTTTTATTTGTATTTGTAATTATATAGAATATATATTTATATATATACCAATATATTAAATTTAATAGGATTTGCCAATAAAAACCGTGTTTTTATAAATAATAATGATAAATTAATTAATTATGAATTTATATAAAATTAATTAATATAAAATACATGCACATGTACAGCATTTGGTTTTGTGGTATTATTGCTGTTTTTTTTTTTTTTTTTTTTTTTTTTTTTTTGGAAATTGAAGGGGAAATTAAAATTAATTTAATGAGTACCTACTCTATTTATTTTTTTTAATTAATTGTTTTTTTATTTGTAAATAATTGTTTACCATAAAGTGGCACATTAATTTAAAAATTTGTTTTTCGTTTAATTTGTTTTTTTCATTTTTTTTTTTAATTGTTTTAATTTAAAATTGAATCTATTAAAAGATTAAAATCATAATATCTGTGTTTTTTTTTTTAAGTAATTACCAATTACATTTTATGATATTTATAATTTATAATAATTTATATTTGAGCACGATTGTGTTTAAATGCAGTAAATGTAAAATGTAAAGGGGAATTTTAAGATAACTTTGGTTTGAGAAAAAAGTAAAAGGGTTTGTGTCTAGGGTTAAGGGAGTAATTTAATCAATTATTTAAATTTCATTTAAAGATTATAGTTTTTAAGATTTAATATTCAATTTTAACACGTTTTGAGGATTAATTTTAGAGTTAATAAATAAATTTAATAATTTAATAAAAGGGGGATGAGGGGGAGGAATATTACAGAATTAGTAAATTGAAAATTAATAAAATATATAAATAATTAATTAGTAAAAGAAATTGTGAATGAAATGACGAAGGTTGAGCTAATTTGTAAATTTATTTTATATTAAGCTTTATACTAATTTTTAAAATGATTTTTATGTTATAGGTCTATTTTTAAAAATTGAAACTCTGGGGCTGTTAGAAAATTTAAAATTCACTTGCACGACGTTATTCCTGAATTACTTTGCTAGCTGCATATGTTTTATATATTAGTATATTAATTTCAAGGTAAGACGGATTTTGGGACAAAAAATTGCAAACCGGAAATGATAATGAATTTATCTTGAAACCCATTGCTGGTTCTCACTTACGTGAGAAAACTTGAATTCGCTATTAAATCCCAACCAATATAGCTTCAGAATGGAATAACTGTACATTTTTAAACTCTTTAAATTTAAATACACCCAATACTTAAAGATAGACTTCTGACACTCAATTTTGAACCCAAATGCAAGTAACTTTTTAAACACTTTAAAATCTATTTCCTGTATTTTACAAAAAAAAAAAAAAAATGTTGTCCTTTTTCTCAAAAAAAGGATAAAAATAAATGAAAAACTCTAAAAAAAAAAATAACAAATTTCTAATCCTGTATATTAGTCTTATTTTTTATTACGTTTTACATTTACAAAAAAAAAAGAAAAACCAAAAACAACAAACAAACAAAAAAATAATCAAGGAAAATATTAAGGAAGAACATAAAAAAAAAGTAAGAAGCCGCTTTTGTATCATTAAATACAAATATTTCTTATCAGAAGGCAGTAAATATTTACTTTTGAAAAAAAAGTAAGTAAAAATAACCGAAAAATTAAAATCCTTTACAGTAAAATTTACAGTTCATAAAACTGTTTTATTATCATCCAGGTAATTTATGTATATATATACAAAAGATAATTTAAATAAAAGGAAAAGTGAATGCAAATAATCAAAACAAACAAAGAAATCACAAAATTATTTCCTCATCGTGAATGCCTATCTCTAACCCTCCTCCCGCTTCAGAACTTATTCTTAAAAACTGTCTTTTAACTTCCAGTGAGTTTTCCAATGAAATTGACTATTTGAGTGATACTATATTTTTCTCAATCAATTCTCAGATAAAATAAAAATTACAAGGTCTTTTGTAACACTATTTTTCAAAAATTTGTAATACTTCTGTTTCCCTGCTCATTTTCTTACACAGAAGAGCAGAACTGCTCATTGCTCAATATAAAACAAGTTGTATTTTATGAGAGGCAGAGAAAGATTAAACCTTAGGGAATTCAAAAATGAATTTTTTTTTTAATCTCAAAATAAGGCAGTGAAAAACTTTGGTGAAAAATAACAAGAAAAAGAGGTGAAAAATCAAATAAACCTTAAAAAATGATAACAATACCAAATACAATAACAACAACGACAAATGATTTTATATTGAAAAGAAAATGTTTTTTTTATGTTGAAAAATGATTTTCCATTTATAAAATTTTTAAGTACTTCCACCATTATCAAATCAAAAAAAAAAAAAAACAATAAAAAAAAACAACAAAAATGAGAGAACGAAAATTTTTTGAATGAAAATGAAAATTGAATAGATGAAAAACAATATAACTTCAAGGATTAAAAGATTGACAAGAAATTTATATTTGCGTCTTTGTATTAGTGTTAGGTATACATATTTGTATACATATACAATAAAAAATAATAATCTATGAAAATTTTGCAAAAAATCTATAGATACTAGAAAGAAAATATTTGTGTAGATTTTATTATTTTGTTTAGTCCTTTCTTATTATTTGTATTATTATTATTGTTATTAATGTTGGTGGTTTTAGCTTAGTTTTTATTTCATGAGGTTTTTTTTTTGTTTTTTTTTTCTTTTGCTATTTTTTGTTGTTTTTTTACTCATTTTTATTTTATAATCGTTATGTAATAATGAAAAGTTAAATATTTGTATAAAAAATAACTATTGTTTAACAATTGTGTGAAAGTGTTACCAAATGGTGTTGAATCTGTTAAATTTTGATAAATTTTGATTATAAATTTGTCCATTAGTGTAGGGTAGGAAAAATCAAGGATATAAAAAAAAAATTGAAGTTTCTGACTAAAGAGATTAGATAGCTTTGAAAGCTTCTTTGGTGCTTTTCAATGGGCTCTAGAGTTCATCGAGTAATTCCAAAAATGTGATTCCCTATTATTATTTAGTTTTATTAGATCCTTTGTATTTCTATACTCTCAAATTAGAAAAAGTTTTAGTACCACTGTTTCATTGTTCTTTTCCTTAATCGATGCTTCAGCAGTTAAGGGTGCAATCTTGTAATATTTCTTGAATAGAAGAGCGGGAAGGTTGAATGTAAAATGTTACCAATGGGCTGTTTAAGGATTCTAAGATTGATCATCATTAAGATTGGGATTTTGATGTTTGAGAATCTAATCCTTGCTTGAGAAGTTAAGGGTGTGGTCTTATAATATTTCTTGAATGGAAGAGCGGTAAGGTCGAATTTAAGATATTGCCAATCTTTGGTTTTAAGATTCTAAGATTGATCTTCATCAAGATTAGGTTTCTGAAATTAAATTAAGAATCCTGGATTTCCAAAAAAATTATACATATACAGTTTTTAATTCAAATTCAATTTAATTACACTGGCAACACTGTGATTAATATTTTTTTTCACTGTTAAATGAAAATTTAAAGAAAAATTAAAAAAAAAAATTAAAAAAATAAATAAAAAAAAAAATATAATCAAAAAAATTTAAAATTAGGAAAATGAATAATTATAGGATTAAAAAAAAATAATTTAAATTATTTTATGTACCATGAATGTTTATATTTTAAATGGTACTAATAAATTCTTATTTTTTGGTTTTTTTTTTATACTAGTACTTAAGATTTAAATAATTTTTATTTATTATTTTTTTGTTTTTGGGGTGAAACGAGTGGGCGCTTTACTATAATAAAAATAATTAAAATGATTTGGTATAGTAGAAGGAACTTGAAAATAAAAATTGGAACTTTGGTAGATAGATATTTTATTTTTCCTTTAAAATGGTATTAAATAGCCAGGAATTTATAGTAAATAGGGATCACGTAAAATTGGTTTCTAGAAAACGGGGTGTACAACGAGGAGTGGAGCATTGTGTGTATTAGCTGATTAAGGCTCTTTATATGTTGGTGTTAATAGCGTGTTATAGGTATTAAGATTGTAAAATAAAGTAAAATTAATCAAATTGAAAAAAATTTACATGAAGGAAACCGTTTCGCACAGCATTAGCATCATTGAAAGAAGTTATAATTGATAAAATGTTATTCAAAAAACTCTAACACATTTATAATTTTTTATTAAACCGAGAGTATTAACCTAGAATCTTATATATATACAACATATTAATCAAGTTATATAACAAGATCCTTAAGTAAATGAAGTTGTAAAATACTAATTTAGATAATGAGGTTTTTAAATTATGCATATGCTAAAGAGTCCTGCGAACTTTTACTTTTACACTTAATTTCAATAAATATATTTACACTCATAAGGTGTGATTTTTTTCGAAAGGACCTTCTCGAAAACTGTTATATTGTTCAAAAAATCTTGAAATCTTTGAGAATACGGCAACTAATCCAACATACTAATTATATTCTAAGATAATTAGTGCTTTAAATTATGCATAGGCACAAGAATTCTGCGGAATCAATAAATATATTAACATTCAGAAGGTTGCGAATTTTTTCAAAAGGACCTTATGAAAAACTGTTATATTTGTTCAAAAAAATCTTCTAAATCTGTTATATTGTGTTTTTTAGCAGTGAAAAATTCCTAAAAGTTCACTTTAAAAAATAAAAATCGCTTTTCAATTTTAAAATATAGAAATATTTTGTTTAAAATTTTATTCTATAAATTATTTATAAAATTTCAAAAAGTTTTAATTTAAAATTTTGTATTTTATTTTTTAGAACTCATCTATTGTAAAAAATTTAAATATTAATTTTTTACAAAACAATTATTATTAAATTATGTACTTTGTAATTATTTTTAAAGTTTTTTTTTTAAATTTATATTTTATTTTAAAACAAAATTTTCATAAAATTTTCCAAAAAAAAAAAACGAAACATTTTCTTTTCTTATTTATAATGATAACAATTTAATAATAAGAAACAAGAAAGTAAACAATTTTTAAGATTACGTTTTTTGGAAAATGGAAAAACTTGTGGAAAACAAGATTTTTATTTTGATGAAAATCTATCAAAGAATATAGAGCATAAGGAATCTGAAGATACAAAGTAATGAAATTTGTAACAAAAACCAAAAATTGAAAACTTGTTATTTTTTTGGAAAACTTTAAAAAAGTGGTACGAGTTTTCTCTTGTAAATTAATGTAAATTTCAATTAAATATTATTAAAATAAAGAAAAACTTAAGTACAAAGTAAAAGAAAAGATTTTTAACATAGATTAAAATAAGACAAAAATTGAAATATATAATTAATAAACGCATATTAAATTGCGGTTTATAGCTAAAAATAATAGGATATATACATGAGAGTCAGGGAGCTCTGTAGGGAGCTTTGTAGAGTTAACTAATCAAAAGTTATGTAATTTTCAAATAGTTCGCACTTTGATAATTCGAGTAGGAGGCAATATAAATTCGACTTGTGAAATATTTTCTTGTTGATCTCGATCACCCTCTGTCACCTTCAAGTTTATGGATCCGTGAGCTATAAGTATTAAGCAAATAATTAAGAGGGTTTGTATTCGAAGTTAGAAAAGAACTTTATATGACTGTTTGCTTCATTGCAATAAATTATTTGCTCTTAATAGCTAAGTGAGACTTACTCCTTTACAAGTTGAGGAAGGTAATGAACACTTATTAGGATTTGCCAAGTTATATAATAGTTGTAGTTTTTTTAATACAGAGATTAAAAGATTTAAAACCAACTATGCATGTTAATCATAATACAAATCCAAAATACGATATTATAAGATCCAAGTGTTTGAACTCGAGAAACCTTTCACCCTTGACCAAAATTACCTCCGACTGTTTGAATCTTAATATATACCACCTTAATCTTAAAATATAATTAATCAAAATTGAGATTTCACTATATATAATTGGTTGTATTAGTTACAGTATTTCCTGAATAGAACAGGTCCTTTTGATACGAGCTTCGAAATAATTACATATCTAGGGTCTACCAAAATAAATTAACTAATTTTTAAGTTATTAAAACATTTTATTAGATGCTCTGAGACTTAAATTAAAATTAAATTGGATAATTTTAATTTATATATTATAACGTATCAATTAATTTTTCTAATCCAGGATAATAATTATTATAACATAAAGTCAGAGTTTTAAAGAAAAGTTCTTAGTATGTTAAATCCTTTCAAATTTATTGAAGCTCATGATAATTATCCAAAAGTGAACATTTTGAACAAAACAACTACAAACATAAAAAACAAACCATACACAAACACATACAAAAAAGCAGCAAATAAAATAAAACAAAATTTAAATTAAAAACCATCATCATCCTAAAAATATGTTAAATGATCAACACAAAACAAAACAATCTGTTTTTTTCTTATTTTAAATGCGGGATTAATTTAAAGTAAATGAGATGGTAATCCTTGGTAAAATAAAAAAAAAAATAAACAAAACAAAAAAGGATAATAACCAAAAGTACTTACAAAAAAAAAAAACCAATTTTTTTTTTAACAATAAAAATCAAAAATAAAAGATAAGTACGAAGAAAAGTTGTAATAAACATTATTTAAGAAATTGTTTTGGTTTTAACATAAGAAAAGAAGAAACAGGACCCTTTTTCCTTTAATACAGGATATTTTATATTATTTTGCTTTTGTATTTTAAAATAAAAACAACACAAAAAAATTGGAAGAAAAGTAAAAAAACAAGTGAAAAATAAAAAAAAAAAGGAGAAAAATAAAACTTTTCTAGAAATTTTTAATTCCCATTTTTTTATTCTTTAATAACCGAAATTATACCAGAAAAAAAAAATTATAATAAATTTGTAATTTGAATAAAAAAAAAAAACAAATTTTCCTCAACTTTTTTTTTTACCATTGCGTTGAAAACAACAATATAGGATTACAAATCACAAATGACTTACATATGCCTCTCACATCGAACGCACAGTCTTCGAACTTTGAACTTCTTACCTCTAAATCCGATTTTAGAATTGCTTTAATAGTTTAGAATTATTCTAGCCTCTAGAAGCATTGTAAGCTGTTGAATTTATGTTCCAGCATACCTACAAAAAGCTTTGACATTGTAAGTCTTTGTACTCATATCATAAACAGAGGTTTAGTATATATCAAAATTATATACTTTGTCCTGGTAATTATAAATTTGTCCTTTGATTTAATATTAACTCTAAATATCTAATCCCTAGATGGAGACCTCCGATCCTATATATTAGTTTATTTAATTATCCCATCCAATAATATCGAAAAGTGTGGCATTCTTGGGATTTGAGCTATGATGTCTTAAATTGGTGAATTAACTATTGGCTTCGTTGACTTCCACCCCAGAGGATATAAGTATCCATAAGCTACCATATAAGTATTGAATTAAATTCTGTTCTTGGGTCCTTTGTCTAACTTCAACCCACATTTTGTCCTTTCTTAAAGTTTATTGAAAAAATGTCCTTTTCAATGTCATTGGAGATGTTTTGCTTAGTAAATTATTGTCTTATATACTAGAGAACACCGTGGTGGCATTTAAACAATTGCAACGAGTTCGCTATGCTTCGAATTGACTTTGGAACGAACTTCGAGCTTCTCTTGAGAATAGGCTCTAAATTATTATAGCATTTCATCCCAATGCAATCTGGTATATTATAAACATCCTACTCTAATTTTAATATCAACCAGGATATTAACATATTTTTTATAATGTCCTTTTTACCATATTCTAATAATTTTTTCATAATTTATTTTGAAAAGACAAAGTTTTTTAAAATAAAGTAGGGAAGAACTTAACAAAAATATATTTATAAATATTTAATGAAAGATAGAAATACACACAATAGGAACAAAATAAATTTTGAGGATTATAGAAAGGATCAATTGATTAGAAATGGTATGAGTGGTGTAGTTTTTTTTTTTTTTTTGTAAAAAATTTTTTAAAATGACAGATTAATTATGAAAATAATAAATTTTTTAATGATTTGTTGAGGGAGAAAAACATTTATTACATAAATATAAATGAATATTTAAATTCCTCATCATTATGTTTGAATAATTTAATTTAATTTAATTATTAAAAAACAAAATTGATGTTTTAAGCTTATTTTGAAGTTAAGTACAAATAGAAGAAGATAATTTACTAATCAGTCTGTTTCAGTCAGTCATTCTAATTAAGAATCTGCTAATTGAACTTTATCGCTTTCTTCAGTTGGATCATTGATTTCGCTGACAGGATCTCAATTGGAAAAGACGGCTGGTAATTCATTGCTTACTTATACTCTAGTGTAATTTATCCAAGAAAATTATGAAACAAAAAGTGGGCTGCAGCGGCATATAACAAATATAATACAGGCCAAGCAATCATCTGAAATTAACGATATGCAAGTTAAGTGAAAAACTTTTAATGATCTACAGTTTAATATCTATTGATCTTAACAACGATTGATGATCTGTAGATTAGCAACTCTGTATATGGGGTTTATTTTACAAGATCGTTCTTTTAGATTAGTTCGTCACCAGAATCATTTCATTCAAAGGAAATGTTCGCAGTCTGTTATATTTCTAGAACACCGGCGTTTGATCTTAATATCCATATAGATCTAATTTAATCAGAACGGACCTCCGGTTGAACATTTTTTAAAGAAACTTTTCAATTAAATCACCAAATTAATTCTGATAGCACGCCAAAAAGGATATAAATGATTCAACTAAAGATATTATTTTCAAAAAATAAGCGAATTTGACTGGTTGGTCGGTTAATAGAATCACGAAAGGACCTGAGACTTGCAAGGGATACAGATGAACTTAAAATGTAAAACTAAGACTAATATACACAAGAAAAATATTCCCATTGTTATGGTAATAGCTGCTACGCATAAAAAAATAAATCAAATAATTTAAAAAATTTTTTAAATGTCCTTTTTCTTAATAGATGTCCTTAAAAAATCACTTTTCCATTTAATAAATTTTGATTAAATTTCCATTGATAATTTTGATGGTACTTATAATAATTAATCATTTGCTTTTATAATAAGAGCTTCAGAAAAAATATTTTATTGAAAAATTTAAAATACTGACGGAGTAATAATTAATATAATGAGTGGGTATAACCAAATTAATATTTAAATAAATTATTAAAAGAACTGGAGAGAAAAGTAGTAATGGTTAAATAAATTCTTTAAAAAAATTTAAATAATTAATGTATGAATCAACTCAATTGAACAATTTGATTTTACATCATTTTCACTAATAAAAACTTAAAATTCATATATAATCGAATCCTTGTACTTTATTTATTTTAAATAAGGACCAAAATTGCAATCAATTTGAATCAATAGCATTTTGAAGCTTCAAGATGTTTTTCAGTAAATTTAAAATAAAATTTTCTTCAGAAAAAAAAAGGATTTAAGATTTTAAAAATAAAATTTTCCGAAAATTTTCTTCAAAAAAAAAGGATTTAAGAATAAGTAAATAAAGTAATCTTACAAATGTTTTCTTATTAGTATTTGCATTGTCTATATAAATTTCCCAATATTTTTTTACTCCTTTTTATTTATTGAAATTATTGAATATGTTTATTATATATATGATCATGTATGTCATGTATGTGAGCCCCTATAATAACCTATAGAGCCCCTATATAATACATTATATATAAAAACAAATAGACAAACGAACAAAAGCAAATATTATTTAAATAAAATATTCAGTATGGCTGTGTTTACTTAAAAAATTTGACTTGTTTATGTATGGAATCCTTCCAAATATATTTATAGACACAATTATATAAGGGATCAGGATATTAAATCAAAATTGAAGAATTTTTTTTATATATTTTAATGTTACAAGTATATTTAGTTAATACCGAAGGAGAACATACTTAATATTATGACTGGAACCAACTAAACCTTCATCTTGAAATCTTAAAATTTTGGATCTTAATTATTAACGATATTTTTCTTCCTTTGTCTATTCTCTAGAAGAGCAGGCTTTCTTTAATGTAGAATGATGTTTCTATAGTTGAACTTTCGGCCAAATTATAGTCCTTTTTTAAATTATTTTGGATAATGTTCTACCCCATGTCATTTATAGCCTTCAAATCTGTCGTTTTCCATTGTTATTCTATTCTTAATTCTCTCTAAAGTTTGTTGTTAGATTCCTTGATTCTTTAAAGTTCAATCAATTTTCATTCCCGTTTCATTATCTCCACCACTTTGAAACTTTGACCCCGGCTCTGCAATTGTACTGTTTGTAGAGTAGAAGGAATCCAAAGAAAATCGAGACAAAGAAAAAAGAACTTAATATAAAAATGCAAGCTGAGGAACCTTTTAACCACATTTAAATATTTTTCTAAATATTCAAACAATTTTAAATTACAACTCTTTCTGTAAATCTCTAGAGTCTCCCTAATTTGCTTTATTTCAATTCCAATTCCAAAATATATCTAATTTATACTTAATTCTGTTTATTATTTTCAAACTTAATTAGACTTATCGACATTACAGTCCCTTGGGTTTGAGACACAAAAAAAACTTTTAACATTTCAATTTGAATTCTTTGCTCCTGACTGTTTATATATGGATTTTTTTTCAACTTTTATATCCTAGATTAAAAAATCCTTTTAATATAAAAGTAAATATGTAAAAATATATTAATAAATTTTTTTTATGTATGTGTATTTAAATATTTATTTTGCTTTTTTTTTTTTATTTTATTTTCTGTCTGGAAAAATCAGAAAAAAAAAAAACCCCCAAATATATGTTATTGCTTCAGTAATTTTGAAAGTGAAAAAAAAAAATGGACGCACCTGTAAATAATTTTTTATTTATGGTTTTCCAGTACTGAAAATAATATTAATTTTTTTAAATAAATATCCAATTTTTTTTTAAAAAATTTATATAAAAAATTTATGAAAGTTATATTTGCCAGAGGGAAAGCGGAATATTGCATCATCACATAAAGTGAGTTAGAAAGGATCCGAAGGATCTTATAGTTTCGATTACAGAGTTTCAATTGGAAAACGGTGTTTCATGATTCATTGCTCGCGTATACTGTAGTGTAATTCACTTGATAAAATTATGTGAAAAATTAAAGTGGAATACAGCGGCATATGAAAAATCTAACAAGGGCCATGCAAACATCTGAAATCAATACTATGCAAGTTAAGTGGATGGCAAAAGAAGTGAATGAGTTTCTCCGGCAGACATGATGTAAAACGAACAATGTTTGAAGGTAAATTTTTAATGGGAAATGTCTAGTTTGAGCTAGTTACTAGTAGATCCTTCCTACATATTGTAAAACTAGTACAAAAGGAACTAGCTTTAAAGGAATTTATCATAGAAAAAAACAATAGCTTAAAAAAATTATTAATTATAAAGGTTTAAAAGCGTGATTAACTTTGAACCCTTTTATAAATTATAGGATAACATTAAAAATATTTCTCTAGGTGTTGAAAAGCACTCTCTGCGTATTGGACGAAGCTTACATAAGACTATATCCAGGTAAAAAGATACACACATCTAACAATATTTCCTAATATACAAATATTTTTTTAAGAATTTTCCAGAGAAAAACTTTACTATGTGTTGTATCAGTAAATTTGGAATAAACTTTTCTTTTAGTTTTAATATAAAATGACTTAAATGTTGGCTTGGTTCTTGATTTTAAAAAACAACAAAATCAAATTTTGTGGCATCTTCAAAATATTTGTAAAGATAAATAAAGAATTATACAGGTATATATAGGTTTATGTATATGTACACCTACGTCAGATAAGTCTTACTCAAAAATTAAGAGAATGAAAGATTTTCATTAAATTTATATTCTGTTGAATGCATAAAGACCCAATTTTCATTTAATTTTTTTTTTTTGAGAAAAAGCGTAATGATAGTGACATGGTTTTATTTTTATAATCTTGATGCAATTCTTGTTGTTTATTGTTTTTTTTTAACATAATTTTCACTGTTCGCACACGAAAAGAAAATGAAAAAGAAAATAATGAGAAAAAGAGATAGAATGTTTAAAAATTTTATATTTACTTAAAAAAAAAAATTTTCATCATTTATTATTATCCCACTGCCATAATTTAAAGTAATAAAAATATATAAAGAATAATTTTTCCAAAATGGATATGTATATGTACAAAATATATATATACATACACAAAGTTTTCCGCCAAAAAGTACACATATTCCAGAGAGTAAGTCCTGTCATCAAAATATTGAATATTTTAAAGTAATTAATTATCAAAAATTGTTACAAAAGTTATTGATTATCAAAAATTGTTTCAAAAGTAATTACAAAAGTAATTAAGTTTAAAAAATAATTACAAAAGTAGTTAAAATCATTAATGACTACAAAAGTAACTGAAATCGAAATTTAATTACTTTAGAGGATATATCAAGTATCAAGTATATCAAGTAATTTGTAGTGGTAGAGGATTTATCACAAAAGTCATAGGAAGATTTCTAGTGTCATACAAGAAATAAAAGTCCTCAAATCTCGAAAACAACTGCAAATAGATCTCCTCCCATGTACTATACGAAATTAAAAGTAATTGAATTTTCATGTTGTAATTTCAAAAATATTTTTAATGGTAATCATTCAGTAATGATTACGTAGGAATGTTACTTAACACAGTTTTTATCACATTTCTGCTTTCAATTATCACTAAGTGCGTTTCTGTAGAGGCTTTGACAGCAAAGTCATATGATAATCTTTAGTGTCATACAAGAAATAAAAGTTCTCTAATCTCGAAAACAAATGAAAATAGATCCCCTCCTCTCTGTTATATGAAAATCTACTAGTTTTATTGTCAAGAATTACATCATGGTATATGTATACTTTTAGGAGGAGCACCCATATATTATATATATAATATAATTTTTCCGAAAGCAAAAACAAAAAAAAACACGATTATTAAAAAAAAAAAAAACTTAATGAAAACATGCATAAATGTTTACAATTCTCATGGTAAAAACAATTATTGTTATGTAAAAATATTCTCGGAAAAAATAAACTTTAATTTTTCTCAATATAAAATTTATTTTTTTTTTTTTTTGAAACAAGGGAAATTTTCCGCTTTTCCGATTATTTTAATGCTCTTCTCTTTTATTATTTTATATATTTTTCAGTATTAAATTATGCCATGTCGCCTAAAGGTTATGCAAAAAAATTGAAAAATTTTTACTTTATAAAATAAAAATGTAAAAAAAAAAATTATTACTGTAAATATGAAGAAAAATTATTATTATATTTTTTTAAATATTTTATTTGCATAACAATTGAAAATTTATGATTTTTCTTTGTTTGGCTGAATTTTCTTTTGTTTTCTTGTACAAGTATATGTGTATTTTTGAAGTAATGTACAAATTTTTCCTCTCATCAGATTCAGATAACAAATTAAATTTTCCAGGATAATTTGAAAAATAAAAAACAAGTTTTTGCATAGTATACATAGTAAATATATAAATATATTTTAATTTTAAAAAAAAAATAATAGTTTATTTGTATGTGTATGTAAATAATATTCTGTTAAATAAAAAATAAGAGATGAAAATTGAAAATTTGCATTTGATATGTTATTAAATACTTCCAAAAATGTATATATATATATATATATATATATATATATATATATATATGTGTGTGTGTTAGTAAATTTTAAGTAAAATGTTAAGTTACCCAAATAAGGGAAGGTTGGCAGTCAAAATCGAGCAATAACTGAAAATTTATGGAATTTTCTTTTTGATCTTATTAATTGAAAATGTTTTAATTTAAAAGAAAGGACTCGTCTTATTTGAAAATTATTTACTTGACAGTTATCTTGAATTGTTCATGGTCATAACTTAAAGTTTGATCTTAAATAATTCGTCATTGATATGACATGCGTCCTATGTAAAAGCAGAAATACAAAGATTTTTCACTTGTAAACCAAATTCAAATTTGTCAAAAGTCAAATTTTCCGATTAAAAAAATAATTGTTTTTCTTTTGAAATACAATTTCGTTCAAAAAATTTTAATCTCGACAGCTCTTCATAAGACCAGTCCTATGATGATATTAGATTCGGACACAAAGGATCTGCTTCATAAGTATATTAAGTTTTCCAATTGTATATCAGTATTTGTTGATATTTTGAGTAAAAATTAGTGGAATTTTATTTGAATTACAATTTTCCTTTGAACATTTTTAATTCCGAATAAATACAGTTTTTCCCAAGGACAGAACTTCTCAGTTATACAAATCGAAACTAATTAAGCAACACATTTGCATCATATTGAATTAACAGATAAAAGTAATTCACTCAAAATTGTATACGAAAATTATTTATTAAACTGATCCTCCATTGGAAAATACAAAAAGGGCTCGAAAAAGCAACAAACAAACACAATCTAAAATCCTCTTTTAAAATGATATATTTTTATTACAATAATTTTTAATTTTATTGCTGACACATTAAGTTAAGCAACCTAGAAAATAATAATAATAATGACCTCAATGAAAATTTTAAAAAAAAAGGAAAAATATTAGGAAAATTTTCTAGGAAATATAAACTAGGAAATAATATAAAAAAAAAAATTGGACAAAAATAACACAAGTGTAAAATTTATAAATTTCCTTATCGTATATTTTTTATTCAAAAAAAAAGAAAAATTAAAAATTTTATCAAAGATTTTCCACCATTTTTCCCATCCACCTTAGAATACATTCAATTTTAATTTTTTTAGAAAAATGCAAGCAAATCAAAAAATACAAAAAAAAAATACATAACTGTAAAAATAAAATAAAGATATTTACTGCTATTTTTATGTATGTATAAATATATATATATATATATAAGGACATTATTATCATCTTTTGCACTCACATAAATTACACCATGTCCAAAATCTTCAAATAAAAACGAATTTAATAAAATTATGAAAATTTCTTTTTTTTATTTCCCATTTTCTTTAAAAATTTTCTATTTGTTGTTGTTGTTTTCTTTATTTTTTTTTTATTTTTTTTTCCTTCCTGGATGAATGGTGGTAATAACTAATAAAAACAGAGAACAGAGGAAACAGTTATAATTTACATAAAAAAAAAAATCGACTCTCTGACTGTGTGTTATCCTGCAAGTGTTTGGTGCTCAATTTTTTTTTTTTTATTTACAATTGTTTTTTTTCCTGCTCCTTCCTTCACATTTTTTTTTATTTTATTTTTGGTTTTTTTTTTTTTTCTTTGGTGCTTATTTTTAACTATAGTTTAATTTCAATTTAAAAATTATGGAAACGGAAATAAATGGAGTGAAGGACATTGCATAACTAACTATTTTACAGTTATTGTTTATTTTCTGCCACACCAAAATTTTATTTTTCTACTAATAAAAAAATTCAATTGTAGAAGGTCCTGTTTTTTTTTTTAATTTTCAAGGATTGGAATTAAAACATTACTTTGAATTTTGTAGAAATAAAAAATTAATGAACTAGTTGAAAATCTGAACGAACGAATAATTCTGAAGAAAAAAATTAAGGATGAAAGGAAAATTAAATAAAATGTAGTCCACATTCTTGGGATAATTTTTATGAGCAACACTTTTTTTGAACGAGTTGATATTAAAAAATTTTCATAATTTTTATTTAAAGGACAATTTTCTGGCCATATGATTTGTAAATCCTAATTTTGTATTCTGGATGATCTAGAAGATGTAAGGAGATCTGGATGATCTAGAAGATGTAAATTCTTAGAGGAAATTTTAAAGCAAATATTTAGTATTGAGTTTTGGACTTCGTATCGTACTGTTGACCTATTGAAGGTTCTGATGAGAATCCTGAAAGATTTCTAATATTGAGATGACCCTATATTAAGAACCCTAAGCAGGATTTGGTATACCAAATTTTAGAGAAAAATCTATTGGAAAATTAGGAAAAAGCGATTTTTAGAAAACCAACAAAAAATCGGGAGATTAAACATTGAACACTTTAAAATAAAAATAAAACTGAATCTACGTAAATGAAATAAAATATAAATATTATATTAAAACAAGCCTCATTTGTCGATTATATGACCGTTATACATAATATGCAAGGCTTAACAAAGTGATAAAAAAGTAAGCAATTATTGTGCACCATAATAAAAAATAAAGGGTTTCCTTGTCACATTTTTGTTTTTCTATATACTATATAATATATTCTATAATTTTACTTTATGTCCTCTATATGTAATAATCTTTCGTTGTCGTTTTATTTGGATATCCTGCTTTTAAACTTTTATTATATCCTTATGCATATTCTTATACATACTTGTATGTCGCACTGTTATATTTTCATACAAAATAATAGAAAAAAAAAAACATACCAATTCATACAAAATTTTATTATATTAAATATAAGGACATTCAATACATAGGTAAGAATTCTACAATTTCTATATATATATATAGTTGAAATAAAAACAGGACGATTGTAAAAAAAAAAAAATTGGTACAGAAAAAAAAAGTAGAATAAAAAAAAAAGTACAAACATTAAGTGAAATGCAATTTTAGACATTTATGGCATTGGGAAGTGCAGTCCATAAAAATTCCATTATTTCAAGCTGTTGCAACAAAATTATAAAAAAAAAAACAAAAAAATAATAAATCAAAAAAAAAGAAATGTAAAAAGAGACAAATTGGGATTTGATGTAATGCAAACTCAGCTCTAACCTTAATATTTTAGAAAAAAAAAGTAATGCTTATACATACATATACATATATAAATATATATATATATGTATATTCATAATAAATACGTTTCTATATATTTATGTTATTATTTGAATTTACATACATACATAGTATACATCTATGTACAAAGGCCTTAATATAAATGGAAATTTACAATAAAAAAATTTAAGGTGTGATAGTTTAAATAAGAATTCAAATATTAAATTTTCTTTTTCTGTTTTTGTTATTTTACTTTTTTTGTATCTGTTAGATACTTATTTATTTGCTTAAGTAATGTACCGTTGGTTGTTATGATATTCCAAGTAATATTAATATTGATTTAAAATTTGTTCTAATTAAAAACAAACACAGGTTTAAACGAAAAAATGGAATGAAGGGAAGGGGAAGGGCAGCCCCAATAGGATATGGTGAATACTTTGAATGTTACCATACCTAATCAACATTATTTTTAAGCTTATCCTAGATTTTAATTACTTATACTAGGAATATATTAACATCTATAAAAATTACAGCCTAAAAGTATGCAATATAATTTTGAATTTTATTTCAAACCGTTTTTCTTTTACAATTTGGCTCTTTAAAGCTTAAATAGACTTACAAATGAATGTAAAAAAGAACTCCAATTATTTTAAATACAGGTGTAATTTACAAATACACTTTTTCAAAGAAAATATTTGTACCTTACACCAGAGCATATCAACTGCTTTTTATTTTTATAATAATATATTACATGAACAGTGTATAGGGTTAAGGTTATGATATCCTCAATGAAAATGGTTATGATATTTTGCGGTAAATAATATTTTTATTATATATATATATATATTTTTTTAGGATTTTCTTTTTTTCTATCAAACATAGGAACTGTCGAGGTTAACAAGTTATGTAATATATATAAAAATATAAAAGAATAAATAAAATATAAAATAAAATTTTATTATTGAATTATATTTTTCTCATTTTTCATTTTCTGTACCAATTTTTTTTTTTGTATGCATAACATTCTAGTCTTACATATATATATATGAATATTTATATACACATACATCATTTACATAAAACATTATTATATATGAAAAATAGCAAAAATGTAAAATGTGTGTAATAAAATAAACTATGAAATTGAATTTAATATTTTGAAAAAAAATATTACTAGGAACCGTGTTTTGTTGTTGTAATAAGACATACTGGAGGCAATAAAAAATAAGAAATAGGATTACAATGCTAGAAAAGTACCTACAAATAAATAGCATTGTAATGTATTAATAAAATAGAAAAATTAAAATATATAAGTAAAGAGTGCAAATAACACAGTAAAATGCATTCGGAAAATGCTTAACATTTTTCTGAATGGATTTTTTCTATTTTAAGTATAGAATTCCACCATTGCACATTTTTTTTTCAATTATTTAAATACACTGTGTTGTTTTTTTTTTTTAATATATATATAACTGAAGATACTAATTTTTTTTAATTTGATAAAAATATTATAAAACATTAAAAAAATGGCTTATAAGTAAATAAATGTTATTTATTGCAAGGATATGCAAGGATGCAAACATTTTATCTATATTTAATTTATACAGTTATTCTGTTGAAGATGACAAAATGTTAAAGACATTTATTTTACTGAACACATTTTTCAAAATTTTTCTAATATTACATATTATAAAGTATATATATTATGTATATAAGAATTGTTTCTATTCTGATTTTTATTTTAATGTAATGTGAGTGTATTGCAGGATAACGATTTATATACGAAAAAAAAAATTTCCCGTGATTTGCCATTTTTCTTGAACCCACGCAAAACAAAAAAAAAAAAAAAAAAATTATTATATTGTGTTATTTAAAATAGTTAAATTCCTTATGATGATATAGTGTGTAATGGAATTGAATTGGCTGAAATTGCATAATTTTTTTTTTCAAAAATTTTATTATAATAATTTTTATTTTATTATTTAAAGTATTTGTAGAATTTTTTATTTAAAATTTATAGTTTATTTTGTGTGCAGATTTTTTAACATAATCAGCATATAACATTGTTGGAAATATGGACTTTTAGGTGTATGGTTGTTTTTGTTAAGTGACTTTTGAAGGAATTTTAATATAATTTGTAAATGTGTATTTTACACACACAATGTATATTTTGTAATTGAATTATTTAAAATATAAAAGTTCTTATACGTTATGAGGTGTCTTTATCGGATCCTGCAATTTTTAGAAAATGATTTATGTGTGAGTCAGAAAATTTTCTAGAATATGTACCTATAATGTATTTTTAAAGGCCATTTCAATTGTTATTATTTATAATAAATCGATTTTTCATATCCTTTAAAATTTTTTATTTAAGCAAGGATCTTTTACAAGAGCGTCAGATAATCAAAGGACAATTGGATATTTTTAACCTAATATTATATTTTTTAATTGTTTTATTCTTTTCAGTAATTTTAAAATTTTAAAGAAGGTTTGATTAAGTTTAAGGTACATGTACCTTTCAAGAGTTGCTTGGTTTTAAAGAAAATTTAATTTCAGAGCAATAAGCTTTTGTTTTAAATGTAAGAATTTTCTTTTTAACAGCAACTTTTTAGTTTTCAGTACAAATTTATATCTTTGAAATTCCCAGGATAATTTCCACATCTTCCGGAATTATACCAAGGTTTAATATTATTGTATTTGTATAAGCATAGACTTTGGTATAAAGTGAATCATAATATTATTAGATCCTTGAGCAAAGCATCATAAATAAACATATACCTATACAATTCACGGTTTTTAATTCTGAATTAATTCAAATCACAGGATACTAATCCATCTTACTAGATTATTAAAATATTTTAAACTTTTCCAAAAAGTTTCCCAACTTTCATTGATTGTGTAAGTCATTATTTTTTAAAATATTTTAAAACTAGCTGTTCCCAAATAAAAACTAAACTATTAAACCAAATTTACAAATATTTTGTAACTACTAAAACTAAATTTTATAGATAAAAAACGTTTCATCAATCATTTTGTAATAAAAAATTCAGAATATACTCGTATATATTTTCCAACTGTTGTTTTTTATATTAAAGCTCATTATTATGCAAATACTCAACAATTTTCAACTAAGTTTCAATTTCGAATAGATTTTAAACAAAAAATAAAATAAAGAAGGCAACATTTACAAGACAAAAAAAAAAATAAATCAAATTTCAGGAAATAAAATTTGAAATACATATAAAAATTTTCCAAAAGAAAAAAAAAAGGATATATGAGAAGGAAAAAAATTAAAGATATTTAAATATTACATATTATATTTTTTTATTTTTTATTTTCCATATAAAAAAAACTATAAAAAAATTTTTTATAGTATTTTTATTTAAGGATAATTGAAAAGCAATAAATTTTCTCTTTTCCTTTTTGTTTTTCTTCTGATGAAAATCTTAAAAAAAAAAGGAAAATAAAAAATAATCATAAAAAGTAAACGTAAGCTAAATAGTTACTATACTTTTTTGTTTTTTTTTTTCTTATAAGAATTGATTTTTAGACAAAATAAAATTTATTCGTTTCTATTTGTACATGTGTATGTTTATATATTTATATTCTTATGTAAATGTGCATTTAGTTTTATTTAATTTATATAACAATTTACAAAATATAAAATAAAAAAAAAAAAAAGTTGAATTTATAAAATGCTTAAAATAAAAAAAATAATAAAAATATGACTATTATATTGAAATAAAAATAAAATTTCTACATATTTTTGGTTATCCCGGAAAACGAAAGGATATTTTTTTTTGGGAATTTACCATATAAGGTTAAATAATTAAATAAAATAGGTTGATGATGTTTTGTAAAAACTGGAACAATTAATAGCAAAATATCTGGCATATAAGACAAAACAATCAGGAAGGATTTTATTAATTAAACAAATCCTTTTAACTTTAAAACTACATAACAGAAGCATTAAAAATGAAGGACATCTTTGCAACGAATTGAAAATAAAAACCCAAATACTCAAGGATTTTTTATTCAAGAATTAAGATAAATTTTCATTAAAAAGGACTCGCAAGATGGCAAGGATGCTACCTAAAACCTAAGATTTTAAAAAGAATGCATAATAGTATCAAAATATAATCTGAACTTTTATTTCTTATAGTCATTTTTTTTCGAAATATCCTGTATTTTTCTATTTTACTATAACTCTCGAACGAGGCTTTTCTAAAGTTTTTCAAAAACATCTCCCATTAGAGCAGTATCTAACTGTGAAATAAAGTATACGTAAATCATAATTTTGTAATGCAAAGGTCCTTTTAACGTTGTATTCACAATCCAGTAACACTCGAAGTATATTACAAAGTACATATACCAGATATTTATATTATATTGTACATTACGAACGATATATTTCATTTAATAAATTCAGAATATTGTTTATCAACTTCATAAATATATCAGAACATTGTATTTAAATATTGAAAAAAAAAAATTTCGTCCTTTGAGTTCAAGTTAAAAAAAAAATTGTATTTTTAGTTTAAATCAAATCCTTTATATTCCCCAAAATGAGAAAGAATGGTAGGATAATAACTGTCAACTTAAAAAATTTTAAAACTTTAAAATAATGTTTTTTTTTTATCTTTGTAGAATAAATACACAAATATAAAAATTATATACACACACATGATTTAAGGAAATTCATGGAATGTTATATCCTTTCCTTTTCACAATAACAATAGGAAAAACTTTTATTGTAACTAAATTATTTTTTTATAAAGTTAAGTAAATTGTAGTTTTTTTTTTTATATTTTAGTTTTCAAAATAATTTAAGAGAAAAAAAAAAATTTATCAAATGTTTTGTTTTTTTTTTATGAATTTTCTTCTTTATTCGGAAAATTTTTTTTTTTTATTCTTACATATTAATGAAAAACTTTTTTGAAAAATGTTTTTTGGTTGTATTTTAATTTTTTTAATAATATAAAAATTATAGTTTACCCTCAAGTTAAAGTTAAAAATGTAAGGAATAAAAAATATAATAGAAAGGAAATTCGTCCTTTTATTTAAAAATAATTCAAAAAAATTCTTTTTTTTGCTTAAAATTTGATGAGCTTGCATTAAAAAAGACAGAGAAAATCCTTTCATTTAATATCTACATTTTAATTTTAATTTGTGCTGAATATTATTTACTGTAGAATTTTCATTGTTGTATACCTTTAAACATAGGTACCCACTATTTTTCCATTTTATATTTTAAAAATAAATACAGTAAATATTATGAGATTACATTGTATAATAAAGTTTGTAGTTAAAGATACAATGTAAGATATTTCACGAAATTTATGTAAAGTGGTATGTACACCTATTTGACAAGTTGTCAATAATGTTGTCAATCCTGTTATAAAAATTTTGCAGTTCTTAGAAATTCGATAAAATTTTTAATGGAAATTCGCAGTAAAATACATTTATGTGAAAAATATTAATATTTAGTTTGCACTTAAAAAAATGTCTAGGTTACTTAATAGGTAGTATTAAAAAATTTTTACTAAAGCAATCATTTCAATATGCGATTTGTTGTCAATTACATTGTCAATCAATTGATAATAATTTTAGGGTATACTTAGAGAGTTGAGGAAAATTAGGATTTGCTGACATATCTTTGCACCCTTGTTATTAGTCAAAGATTGACAATTTTATTGATTACATGAGTTGACACTTAGTATATATATATATATATATACTAAGTGTATAATATCAATAAAGTTGCTCAATTTTATTGTATTATTTATTTTCAAGTATATTTGTGCTTACTGAGGAGCAAATAGGTATATTTTTAAATTATTTTATTTATAACATATTAAATTCAACCTAGAATAGTTCTTAGAAATTTATTGAATAATCTAAATTCTATATTATTAACTATATGGATTATTCTTTTGAAAATCGTTGGTTTTTTTAATAATATGAATATGATATACAGTAATGGAGAAGAGTCAATTTTAAGAATTATATTTGTCTATATATGAATATGATATACAGTAATGGAGAAGAACCAATATTAAGAATTATATTTGTAAAAAACCTATTCCAGAAGCTCTAGTTGGCTAAAATGGTCAAATGTGTTAAAAATTTGATTATTTTTTTTTTTTTTTTTTTTACACGCTAGTCAAACTCTAGGATCGAGTTCCTTTACACATAGCTAAGAAAATAAATTGTCAAATGGGACTAAGGAGTTAGAAAGAAAACCGGATAAAAGAGGAGAGTTGGGTGGAAGATTAGAAACAAACTTATTTAAGTTCTTCCTAAAACGTTAAATTTTTAATATTCTATTTCTATCAGGGGGGAACACATTGGATGGAAGCATGTTCCATATTCTAGCAGTTCTCACAATAAAGGATTTTTCATAACCAGTTTTAAAGTAACACAATACAAGTTTGTATAGAACATATCTAAATTAAAGCTAGATGTCCATTAACAAGAGACCTGATTTTAAATAACAGAAAAATAGAAAGATGTTTAAGTCCTGTTCATAAGCACAAACTCAAGCGAAGAAAGGAAAACTAATTAATAAGAGGCTATTTTTTTACCAGTTTTGACATCTAAAATTCAAATACAAAAATTAATAATATTAATATAGCAAGTCCTTGTTTTAAATTTTAAAAAACCCCAAGTAATTTAGACCCAGAATAATTAGATGTTTTTAATTTTAGAAACTACACTTGAATCAAATGACATCAAAATTAATATGCCTACTAAATTTCAAAATCTGAATTCAAATTCAAATCAAAAATATCTCAAAATAAAATTAAGGATATCAGTTCTTTTTCATGGGAAATTCTTAAATTAAAATATCAAACTCAAAATCTAATATTGAACCTATTTTGATAAAATGAATTTTAAAAGGATTAAATTTAATATTCTATTGAAAGGACATTTTATATAAAACTATTAATTTAATAAATTTAATTTATATCATAATAAAAAAAATATAATAATAAAAAAAAAAAAAATAACAACAATAATAAAATAAACTATATAAATAAATCATTAATTAAAATTAAGATTAATTGTTGTAATTATATTAAAAAAAAATATATATATATATATATACATATATAAATATTTTAATTGCATACAATAAAATAAAAATTTTTTGTACATTAAATTAAGAATATGTGTATATCATTAATTTAATTTTTTTAATACTTCATATTATTATTATTTTAATTATAAAAAATAACAAAAACAAAAAAAAAACTATACACAATAAAACAACAACAACAAAAACAACAACTACAATTATAGTGATAAAACAATATAAATGTATTATTTTAATACATTATTATATCATTAAATAATAACAATAATAATAATAATAATTAAAAATAATAGAGAATAATTTACCTTGAAAAATTGTTATCAACACAATTACACAAACAAACGCACACACACACACACACAATATTTTAAAATATAGACTTAACAGAAAATAGTTTTAAAAATTCACAAGGAAATTCAAACATTTTAATATATACACACCAAACAATTTATATATTATGTATTATAATAATATTATATACATTAGTATAAACTGTTATATATAAATAGTATATATTCACATACACATAAAAGAAAATTTAATATTAATTAATGCAATTTATATAGTAGTTAAATTTAATATAATTAAATTAATGAAATGAATAAAATGTCAATTCAGAAAATTAAATTGGAATAGAACACATTTATACGCATACAAAATAAGAGAATAACTTACAATGTAGAGATGAAAAGTGAGAGAGAGAAAGAGAGAGAGATGTGAAATGAGAAAATAAAAGGTGGTAAAAAAGTTTAATTCTAAAATTTTAACTTCATTAAACACATTAAATTTAATTTTTAATGACTTTTTATATTATATTATTTATTAATGTGTTATTTAACTATAAAATATATGTATATATACTATATATATAAGTATGTATGTATTCGCTCTTATTTTACATACAATATTATATTACATATAAAACTAATTTAAAATAAACCACCTTTTTAAATTTAAATGATAAATTTTTATTTTTTATATATGCTCCTATTTTACCTAAGTGTCTATAAAATTATTATATAATGCATATATGTAATACATATATATATATATGTATATATATATATATATATATCAAAAGTATCTAAAGTATAATATATTTTAATAATTCATAAGTTTATTTCACTTGAAAAAATTCTTTACACACTTTATTTAGAATTTGTTTAAATAAAAGAGAAAGGCACAGTATATATGTTATAAATAAATATTATATGTTTATAGAGTATTATATATGTAAATATATTTATATTGTAAATAACTATTAAAAGTATTTAATCAAATGTATATTTATGTAAAATAAAAAAAAAATATATAGATATAACTTAACGTGTCATTAAATGGAAAAAAATCATATGCTTAAGAATTTACTTGTGATAAAATGTTTCTAAATATATTTAATATAACTCTAAATTAAGGTTGCCAGTTGATAATAATTTAAATGAAAAATATTATAGGTTACTAAGGAAATCTAAATTGCATTTAAAATAAAAATAAGCTCAGAATAACAGTTTAAAGAAACCACAAAAGCTTCAGAGTGAATTGCATACTTTTAGGCGGAGAACAAAGAAGTAGAGTTTAACATAAGAATTGGATATTATTACAATTGGCATATGCTTGATTTGGTTATTTCAATATTATAAATCGTTACAATGGAAAAATTATTACTTTTTCATTTCGAAAAAGTCTGCTCTAGGATATTCGGAAAATTTTTGTCTTTGGAAAATGATAATTTTATTCGACTACAGACGAATATAGAAAACTTTCTCAAATACTTGAACACGGTTGAGAACCTTAATTCATTTTTACTTTCAACTTTGTTAAATTGTTTCCAACAAAGAAAATACCATTGCGTCTGTATTTTCGCATACGTGATTCTATATTAACATTTTTATCTAAAGTTTATTTTGTTTTATATTTTATTTTTTTTTTTTTTAGAATTTAACGTACAAAGAAAAAAACCACTTCCACCTCATTATTAAAGTTAAATAAACCTGAAAAGGTATTTCTTTATTTTCCCATTAAAATGGTTGAAAGTAAAGGCGTGTAATAATAAAAAAAATATATATATATTTATATATTTAAGCGTAATAAATCACAAATTTATACATTAAAAAATTTTGAGATTCAAAAAAAAAAAACAAAATAAATTTCCGCCTAACTGTACTTATTCTTTAGTTCCTTTCGCTACAATATGGTATTGTTATTTTTCTTATATTTATTTTCTTTCATAAACCAAAAGAATATAAATGTTTACTATACTAAGAATTCATTCAATTTTCATATCGTATCAAGTATTTCCATATCATTATCCTTTTACTTTCCAGAAGACAGAGCAATGATCCTTTTTTTTTTTCTTTTGAAAAATTTTTGTTTCATTTTTATTCATTATAGTTTTTTTTTTTTTTAAATATCTATGGTAACACTTTAGCGTAGGATGTTATAAGGTTTATTTTGAAGAGTATTAGTACATAAGATTATTTAAATTTCTTGAACTAGAACTTATTTTTAGCTCAATAGTTCTTTATAATATTCTTTTGAGTTATATTTAGAATAATATTAAAAACTCAGCAGTACATTTGAGGACCTCTAGACATTGAAATCTCTTTTAATTTGATTTACAAGTTAAATATTAAATTTTTAAAGTTTTAAAGAAGTTTATTTCACTAATAAAATTAGTTTTGATTGTTACCAAATATATTTCGTAAGTCTTAAAAATATTAATATCAAGACTGAGTTCTAATATGTTACCGGTGGTTAATGAATCTGAGTTCAAAAATTTTAAGTTCAATAATTGTAGTGTTTAAGAAATACAAAATTTTCGCATTTAAAATTTTTAATGCACCTTTAAATTGACGCTTCTAATATTTTAGAATACCATAGAAACTTTGGTAAAACTTCATCATTCATTTATTCTTAAATCATTATGATCTTTACTTAGATCAGTTGCTTAAGACTTTTTTAAAAATTTGTTTAAGAATATTTTAATAACCTAGGCTTTTATTTTTAAGATAAATTAAAATACAACTACAATTAAAAAAAACAAACATAATTAATATAATTTAAAATACTAGAATGAAATCATTTATGAAGATATTCAAAAATACTTCTTATATTTAAACATTGATTAAGTAACAATTCAATTTCTTAAAAAAAAATCATATGCTATTTATTTTGCATACTTTTAGGCAAAAAATATTTCCTTTATTGGTGGTGGCGATCTTTATCAAAATATCATTAAATAATAACGTTAAAACTTAAAAATTATTATAAAATTTTTAAAATATAATTTAATTAAAATTAAATTGAATGAAAAAAATATAAAACCTGTCATTTATAGCACGTAGCAATAACGAATTCTCTTAAAAGAATAATGAACTTGCAAAGTAAATATTTTTAGAATAAATGAGTGAAATTGTGTTTAAAATTAAGACGGAAATTTTTAACAGGTTTCAAAATGAAAATATAGTGTACTTTGTTTTATTTTTTGTACCACAGTAAAAGCACACATGCACACATAAAAAAAAAGTTTACAACTAATGTTTTACAGCTTTCTTTATTTCAACATTATCCTTTTTTTTTTTTAAATTAACCATAAATTTCATTTTATTATATTATAAATTACATATATTTTATGTATATATATATTTATGTTTTACATGCATCAAATAAATGTATATAAACATAACCTAAAGGATAAGATTTAAATTTTGTGGTTTTTTTTATATGTTTGTTGTATGAAATGAGAAAACTAACTTCAAATTCTTAATACACAATACATTCATTATGTGTTGTTTTTAAAACCAAAAATATTATTCATATGCTCATTATGTGTACACAGTTTTTTTTATATACCCAAATACATGGTACACATAAATCTAAGTTATATACAATTTTTATAATCATTTTGAAAGTAACCATTATTGATTTATGAAAAAAAAAAAAGAATATTTATGATTACATTGAAAATTGAGTTGAAAAAAGGGCAAAAAAATTGAAATGGGAACAGAAGAAATAGATTATTTTGATATCTATACACTTTTCTGTGTACATCCTTATGACATCCTTATAACCCGTTATTTTGTAACTTATATCAATGATAGTCTGTAAGTGTTTTAATACACATGTACATGCATACAAACAGGGTAAAAAGAAAAGAGAGATCAAAGTAGAAAAAAAACAAAAAAAAAAAAAAAAAATTAAAATGAAAGAATATATAACCTGGTACTTTGTGTCAGGATCAAGTGGTATTAAGCCACTTGAATTTATATTACACTCCAGTGAATTGTATTTCAAATAAGAACAATACTTACTTTTTTTTATTGTTTTTTTTTTTGTTTTGCTCTAAAAAAAAAAAAATAAAATGATACACAAACAAAAAAAAAATAAAACAATAAAAAAGAAAACTGCAAAAAAAGGACAAAAAATTTATTAAAAAACTGAGGTTATCAAAGTTATGAGATTTTGATTTTTTTTTTGTAACTTGTAAAAAAGTGTTTAAGTGTATGTCATACAAACAGTAGAGGTAAAGTACAAAAAAGCTAAAATAATAAAGTGTAAAAATAATAAAAAACTACGTTATACACTTATTCACACATACATCTGTGTTTAAACAGTAATTTTCCAATATATCTTCATGGATCTAGTAAATCGCATATGTGTATTTGAAAAATATCTTTTGTCATTTTTTTTTTTTTTTGGTTAAGTAATAAAATTAGGTATTTGGAAAGTTAGGTATTAGGTATTAGGAAAAGGTAAAAAGAAAAAACGGTATAAAATATGAAAGGAAATGACTGAAAAAGGCAAGAAAATATGGATATAAAATGGGGGTAAAAAAATTCAGTTTAATTTAAAAATGAGAAAAAAAGTAAAAAAGAGGTTTGTTGGATCATTACATATTGTACATATGAAAAATGATCAGTACTTTATAAAATAGTGAATAGATTGTATGTAATAATAAAGATTTTCCAGGATTTTTTCTGCTTCTTATTTCCTTTTTTTTGAACTCGTTTTAAATAACTTACGTAGATTTTGAACTACGTATATGTAGCTATCTATAGATACAATCATGTAAGAGTAAAAAACGTATATTTAATAATATTGTACTTTGAATGATAAATGAAAAAAGGTGGGAAATAGAATTTTAAGATTAAGAAAAATTTTTAAGTTTGTACAAGTTAGTAAAAAATTGCTTTTAAACATGATTGTATTATAGTTGTGGTTTGTAAAATTGTTGCCAGTAATTACATTCTAAAAATATCACATTCTGTATATTACTGTAACCAGTAGATACTAATACCATAAAAATTTTTCATTTTCATACCCAAAAAAAAAAATTCTACTCAACCACATATAACAATGTTAATTTAATGTGGGTTGGAGTTCCAAATTATGTGAATATTTAAATATAATAAAATAACGGATGTTCCTCAAGATTGAATTATTTATAACTATGATAAGTAGAAGGAGTAATAATGTGGGTTTCAGTTCCAAATTATAAGATTATTAAATACATTCAAATAGAAAGAAATAAAGAATAAAAGAAAAAACTAGCGTTGATCCCATTCTGAATTGGAGGAGTATTAAATTCAACAAAATAACGGGTAAGTATTCCTCAAAAAGATTTGGAAGAAAAATGGACAAATACCTTGGGTTCAAGTTCTAAGATAACACGGTAAATTACAACTGATTAGGAGAAGAAGTAATACTGTGGGTTGAAGTTTCAAATTATAAAATTAAATGAAATAACGGTTATTCCGCAAGGTAAGTTACAGATAAATAGAAAGTCAAAAAGAAAATTTTAATGTCGATTCTAGTTTAAAATTGAAAGATTAAAAAATAACGGGATTTTCTCAAGTTGAGTTACAAATAATCAGAAAGAGTAAAAGTAAAAGTTATGGGAACATCAAATACAATAAAATAACGGCAATTCCTCAAAGAAGATAACTCACAAATTCAAAGACTAAAAGGAAAACTCTGAGTGAAATTTCATTTGGTAAAGTTTATACAATAGCTTTCCTCAGAAGTTTTTTAAAAACCTCTTCAAATCTAAGCTTCAGAGTGCTATTTCCAAGACGACTTCTCAATATGTAAATTACTTACTCGTAAATATTTTTTAACTTTTTAACAATTAATTAATAATATATTTTGATATGTTATTAATATCAGATTAATTCTTCACTATAGTTAATTTTATTCTTAATATTTAACATAGTAATTATGTTTAAAAATTTAATTTAAAATAAAGTAAAAAAGAAAATTTTAAAAATTATCATTTTATTACTCAACTATATTCATCGTTTATTATAATAATATGCGTGTATGTGTATTATTAAAAGAAAAATATAAAAAAAAGGACAATAAAAAAATTTAAATAACTTTTATTGTCAAAAAAATGTTTCAACCATCATCATTAAAATTAATTGTGTCAACCATCCGAAAATATTATGTCGATTTTTTTCTTTTTGTATAACATCAATGTGTGAGTAAATTATAATTTATAAAAGAATAATAATAGCATTTTTTTTTATATATAATATTTTAAAGAAAACTCATTTTTCATTCATTTTCTTATTATAATAATAATAATTTTCTTTTTTTAATTTATTTAATATTATTTTTGAAAAAAAATTTTAATTTTTTTTTTTTTTTTTTTGGAAGTTCATTATAATTATTATTATTATTATTATTATTATATATATTATATATATATATATATATATATATTATTGCACAAAGATAGCTTTTAATGTAAATTGTATTTTTAAATTAAAATCTGTTAAGAAATATCCTTTTTTTTTTTTTTATAACACCTTAGTGGCTCCTTTGAGCTTTTTTTTTATTATCCTGGCGCATATTTAATTTAAATAATAATTTTTGACGTTGGGAGGTTTTTCCCCGGTTTTTCTTTATATTTTTTTTGTGTATTAAATTTTTCATTTTTATTGTCACTAATTGCTTGTATATGATGATGAATAATGATGATACAAAGGAATTTTTTTTTTCATAAAATATTATTATACTAAAATATTTACATAATAAAATAAAATAAAAATTTCCAAAATGGTGATAAAATATTTTTTTGGTGCAACTTTTAACTTTTAATTTTAAAATAATTTATTTTTATTAAAAAAAAAAAATTAATAAAATAAAATGAAAAAAAAATTACGTGACAAAGAATTATTAAAAGAAAAATAAAATTTTCTTTTAAGGTGTAATAGAAAGATGAAAAATGAAGGAAAACAAAGAAAATGTAAACTTTTTGTTAATGTTTGTAAAGGTGAATTTTTAAATTATATGAAAGAAAAAAATCTGAAGAATTAACATCAAATTATAGCTCGAAATCTGTAGTAGTAAAGTAATTTGATAGTGTGACAGAGTAGATTATATTATGATTGTATTATATTATAAAATAAAGTTAATTAATTAAGTTAATTTGGATTAAAATTGGAAGTTATTATTAAAATTTATTATTAATTCGAATTGTATGGGCCTTTGCTTATTTGATCAAAATTTATAATCGACTTTTATAAGGATTTTATTTTTAATCAGTATTTGGAAATCAGGACGCTGTTTCACAAGCACTTATCAGAGGAGCGTTCCATAATCTCGCTTTAGTAAATCTTTTTTTTTAAATCTCGTTTTTAAAAAATTTCATTTTAGAAAATCTCGTTTTGTATTGAAAACTCTGGTTTTTAAGGATTTTTGATTTGGATACAAAACCAGAATTATCAGCTTTTCCCAGAATATAAAAAAAGGGATTTTAAAAAAACAAGATTTCCTAAACCGAGATTTCAGACCCAACCCACTTATCAGAAATCAAATAATCATTTTTTGATAAATGAGAGTTTTTTTTACTAATCAAATTTCATTGGTTTGTTGTCAAATATGTTTCTGATTCAATAACTTCCAGATTTTAGGTTTTGTGATATATTTACTAATTTATTATCAAAAAAGTTTAGTAATTTATCTAGGTACCAATAACTTATTTAAATTTTGATGAATTTTTAACATAAAAGTATCAATTTTAAGCTTTATAAGACCTAGAAATTTTAAATTAATTATAATTTCTACGTGGGATATCTCTAACAAATTGTTAGAATCTTGCAATATTTTAAAATGTTTCTTCATTGTATATGGAATTTTCCTAAATAATACTTATAAAACAAATGTTATAAATGATATTTAGACACAAAATAAAGTGAAAGACACTTTGTAAGATATAACTACCATCTGAATTATATAACTAAAAACTGCACTCATTTTGTGCCAATTATTGTAATCTTTTTAACCTAATATACCTAGAATCAAAACTGGTTTAATTCCAAATAGAAAAAACACTTATATTTAATTAGGGAAGTAAGTGAATCGAAAGTGTATTTGACCCATAGTGGTACCTTACAATTAAACATGATTAAGAACCTTAAAATAACTCTGTTTATATTAATTAATATTTGTTATTCAATGCAGCATGCTTAATAATATGGTAGAGAGTAATTCATCAAAATATTTTTATAAGGATATAAAAGAATATCCTGTTGAACTTTCATACCTATTCTGGATCCAACCCAAAAGGCTGTAAGGATATTAAATTAAATTTTTTAAAATCTAACTTTCAAATAATCGTTACTAATAACTTACAAACATTACGTTAGGATAAGTTTAAATTATGTTTAAAATAACCTTTAAAGACGCTTCCCGTGGAATTGGAATATATATTAATTATTAAGGACATGAATTAATTTCCAAGTCTTTCAAGTAGTTTCAATCTATTTTTTTTTTTCACAAATATCAAACAGGACTCGATTACTAATCAACGTTTTCAATTTAACTTTTTTTCTAATAAAAATTTTCAACACCAACATTTTAAGGACATCCTTGACACCTATAAGCATTTTCAATAATCTTAAGTTGACTCTCATAAAGTCATAACTTTATTCTAAACTATAATCTCTTAAATAGTACTTAAACAATTTATACTAACTATAAATTTTAATTTAAAATGCATTTGAAAATTTCAACAATTAAATTCCTTTAATAACTTTTATTTAATACTATAATATAACCTTATCCATTCCACCATTCTTATTTCTTAATACTAATCTCCACCATATAACTTCTTAATTAAAACCCATATTTTCTTTATATTTTTCCAGGATAAACTGTGAGCCATTTTGCAATAAATAAATCTCATTTTTTTTTTTATAATTTAATTTTTATATTTTTTTTTTATATTTATTTTATATTTTAATCCATAAATTTAGCATATTGAGCACGTATCACATTTTTTATTGCATTTCCTTTAGCACTATTAAATCAACAACAACTTTTAGTTTTATTTTCTCAAGCCTTAACTAAGTCATAATAAAATAAAAAAAAATTCGTCCTGTTTTAAAATTAAAATCTTAAATACAAACACAGTTAAAATAAAATTATATTTCCTTATTTTTTTTTTATTATTTTTTGATTTATTTTCACCTGGACATTTTTAATTTAAAGAACGTTAGGTAAACTATAATTTTATTTATTTATTTTTTTTTTTTTGAAGTCAGGAGAGAAGTAAAAAAGAAAAACTGCAATAAACTAATTTATTGGTTTGAAATGGAAATATAGCGGAAACTCTCAAGGTAATAATCTTTCACTTTAATTTTAGATTTTCTTGGGTGTTTTGTATAACTATGAATTTGTGGTTTGAAAACAGTAAAGAGTACAATGACCTGCAAATGTTTTATGAGTTGGGCGTTTAAATGTGAAAAGGGAATATTTTAATTTAGAAAGGGCTTAGCTCTAATAAGTCTTGCAAGGTTGTATGAAGTGGGCGTTTAAATGTGAAAAGGGAATATTTTAATTTAGAAAGTGCTTAGCTCTAATAAGTCTTGCAAGGTTTTGTTAGGTGCTGTGGTTTGTGTCTAAAAAATCTAAAAACTTGACTGTAGTTTAAAATTATGATTTTTTAAAAATCCAGAGGCTTTATTATCGAGAGCATACATTTAAGTCAATATACAAGAGTCAAGAACATATGATTGGGAAAAGAAGCAGATCGAATTAACATTCTATAACTCCGTTAGGGCTTTTTTGTATATCTCACTTCCTTTTCCATAAAATTTTTGTCATTACGTCAGTTGCTAGTCCTTGCTTCCAGTTTAGTTCTTAAAATGTTTTTTAGGTAATACAGGGAATAAATAATTAAATGTAAAAGCTCGGTACATTTAATTATGAACTAATTTAAATACAGAAGGTGCATGACCTCTCCTAGGAGTATTAAGAGAAACTCAAAACAGTGAAGTGAAAAACTAATTCTTCACACTATTTTGAGTAAAAGAATTTCAAGTGTAGCTCCTTCTCTATGGAATTTATGTCTCAAGAAGAATCCGAGTTCTCTGTTGTCTCTAGCTTAAAATAAGTTTAAAGAATCGATACTAAAATGTAATTCACTTCACAAAACAACCCAATGGAATCCTTAGAAAGTGGAAAAGAGATATGAGAAATATAAGTGTACTCCATATTTAAGTTCTTCAGAAGAGTTGATAGCAAAATTAAGAATGAATATTAAATTTAATCAGAAATTTCAAAAACGAGATGAAATTTTAAAAGAAAAGAACTTCAAAATTTTACATATTCGGAAGAATCGAGAACATTTAAAGAATTAACATTACATTGTTAAAGGATTTCAGATAAGAACTTCTTAAACTCCACTCATTACTTCCCATTCTTCTTCTCGCTTATTTATTCTACTTCATCATTTTCTTAGTCCTTCCAAAGGATCACTGTGCCAAAAATTCCATTTAACAGCTGACTCTAAACTTTTTCATACTACTGTACCAAAAACTCCCGCAAAAGATGTTGCAATAAAAAATTCTAAACCAATTATTTGTTTTATTTTCGTTAGATTTCTATTTGCTTCTATGTTTATTTGTTGATTTTAGTGTTTTGTATTGGTTTGGGTTGATCTGAATATCCTTTTGCAGTTAAAAAGTTGAAAAAAAAAAACAAAATATCCTTTTTTTTTCGTATTTAAATACAAGTCAGCAGCTTTTTAATTTTTTTTTTTCATTTAACTGCAGATTTTACACAAAAACAGAAAAAATTGCGGTAAAATTGTTGTGCAACACAACACAACACAACAACAAATAATTCAATGTGTAGAAAAAATGATATTTAGATTAATTTTTTTTTCTCTATTTTTTGTTTTCTTGCTTACCGTTAATTTCGCGCTCTTCAACACATTAAAGAAACATAAAATCTGAAATTTGAATGTAGATGTAGATGCATATATGTTTTAAATTAATTCTAACTGTATGCTTTAAGTCTGTTGAATAACAATGGAAAATAAAAAGAAAATTGTGGAAAAGCATTCTGAAAATAAAATACAAAAAAAAAAGGACGATAGAATGAAATGTACATAATAAGAGTTGTATTATTTGTAATTGCATATTTTTTTTAAAATGTAAAGAAAATATAATTAGAATCGTTTAAAATCTAATTAGAAGTACAAAATGAAATACGAAAGTGATTTGAGGAAGCATTTTTAGTCCAAGATGAAGAAGTTATAAAAATTGTTAAATTAAAAGAATTTTTAAAGGTAGTCGGAAAAATCGAATTATAAAAAATATTTGAATTATCGAAATTATCGTCTTATCATGATGGATCTTTTTAGTAAACTAGTGATGATTCATGATTCATTTTATTACTTCTTCTGAAATGAATTGATATTGGAACCATTAGAAGCTCAGGATATGAAAAAGTCCTAGACGAGTGAATAGGTTTTTAAATAGGAAGTCTCAGAGAAATGTAATAATTATAAGGAAGAGCTTTAATTTTGCAATGAAAGAATAATTTACTTTTAAGCAAATTCTTCAATGGAGTAATATCCTAAGTCTCCTACCCCTCTGGCTCCTCAGTTAAAAAGATAATTCTCTTAACCAGGAAATATGTCCTAAATCTAAGCTTCCTTTATTTTTTTTCGTATGTGATTTATTGACTTACCACTAGTTAAATTTAGTTTTTTTCAGCTTTTGCAAACTCTTCTTCGGAAAGAGCGCATGGCCCCTGATTCGAAGTTAAGAATAGTGAGATATAAAAAAAACAGTTCTTAGATATAGGACCTATTTTAGATTTTTGTGGAATTTAAGATTTTTTTTCCAGTGTTACAATTGCCTTAGCAAAAAACTTTATTCAGTTTTTAAGCCCTCATTAGGGCTTCAGCTATTTTTGGGTTTTGTAAGAACAACATGCTATTTATAAGACGCTGACTAATTCGATTTCTTATCTTTGCAACTGCTTGTAAATTAATATCCCTTCGTTTTTAACTGAAACGTAATTCCAATTCAATAATACCCTTCAAATACCAATTTGAACAAGAAAATGTGGGTGAACTGATTGTATTAATTGCAACCATTTAAAATTTTTTAACGCAAATACATTTCTTCATTTTTTTTTTCCTTTGTAACTGTTAAAATGCAAAAAAAAACTAGGAAAGGAATGCGTTGCCGACGTGTTGAGTCCGATATTTTATTCTTATATTGTGTTTGTTTTTCCCACTTCTTTTAATTTATTTTAATTTATTCATTTTTTACTGCGATTTGTTTGCATAAAAAATTTTGTAAAAAAGAACGCGAGGGCATTTAGAATTTTATATAAATCCCAGTTTTTCTATTCTTTGTATTGTAAAAAGCGGTTTTTGAATATTTAAACGCGATTTTTATCTTGCGTATTTATATTTTTTTATTTAATTCAAAGTAAAGTAAAGCAGGGCTATGTAAAAAAATAAAATAAATATATTAAAGTTAAATAAAAAAAAAAAAAACTAAAGGTTTTCTTGTATAAACAAATTCTATAATATTCACAAATATTAGAGACATTTTGTAGCAAAATGAAAATAGTAACGATGTGCTACTTTTAAAAAAACAAATAAAAACCGATTTAAATTTTTTTTTTAATTTTTTTTTTTTTCAAACTAAAGTCTAAAAAAGTTTCGCGTCGCGACAAAATCAGGTCGTTGTATGCATACATACAAAATGTATATATGTATATAAATTAAATATTTAAAGGGAAGTAAAAATTGTTTTCGGTATAAAATGAGGGGAAGGATATGAAAAAATGTCAAAAGAGGTTGAGGAAAAACTTGTTTTAAAAAATTAAGAAAAAAAAAACAAGTTAAATTGTTCCAGACTCAAAGGGATTTTCTAAGGGATTTAAAATCTACTTTTATGTATGTATGTATGTGATTTATTATTAAAACTTAAATATTTTTTTTAATGCAAATAATAAAAAATATAGGCGAATTTTCCAGCTTTTCTTTTCGTTTTTTATTTTTATTAGAACAAAAAATAACGGTTTTTTTTTGTGCTCCACTATATTGTTATAAACGTTCTATTGTTACGGCATTGCTGTTATGGGACAAACCTAAAAAACAAAAAAAAAACATAACAGTAAAATCTACGCTACTAAGCAGATTTTACTAGTAAAAACTTTATATTACATTACAAACATAATAATTAGGTTTTAATAAAAAGTAAAAATTTTAATTTGAGTGTTTTTTTAACCTTTTAAAATTATTAGAAAAGTTTTGTAACAGTTTTTTACGTCTATTTATTTAAAATATAACTGTTAATCCTTTAGGTTTAGAAGTAAGGACTTTCAGGAGTTTAGATATAAGGAGAAGATGAATTAGTTCTAATTACACTTAAAACTGGATTTTTTAAAGTTCTGGGTTTGATCTTGTTCTGATATTGAATAAAATTTTGGTTTCAAGGACCGCACCTTCGATACCAATTGATTTTGTTACCAAATGTAAATCTGATGGAATCATTAGGCTGATCAAATGACAATAACTAATTCAGATATTTATAATTTATGAAAGGAAGAGTGACTTAAAAATGTTATACGAATGTATAAAATTAGTTAAAATGGTTCATGAGCTCTTGGTTGGTTTTAAAGTTTTATTAAAGCACTTTCTTTTGCTTGGAGCCTTAGATCAAGAGCCTTCAATAACTATGACAAAAAAAAAGTTTTTTGACTTAAAAAACCTATTTATCATCATATATAACTTTTGGGACACTTGGAGGACTTTGGGAAGACTATGTTCCTCTTTAGACATATTCCTGAACAAAGTTACCAGCTTCCCATTTTATGTTGCGTTTTCACTCATTTTCTTTTTTAAATTGTTTATTTAACAAAATAGGATATCATATTGAGCGTAAATTTGGGTTAAAAAATATTAAATTGGACGTTGATTTAAGTAAAACAAAAATAAAAAACAAAAAAAAAAAATGGAAAAGATAAAATAGAAAAAAAAAAATTAGGGATGAGTAAAACACAATTTTTTTCTACAAAACAGTGAAAAAAAAATTGTCTAGAAAAATGTTGTGTTGATTTTTATTTAATTTTTATCCACATAAATCAAAACCAGAAAAGTTTATTTGAGTTTTTTTTCTCTTTTGCAGTTAATACTTTACAAAAAAATTTAAAAATGAAAGAAAGAGATAGATATATAGTTATTAAATACAAGAGTAAAACATTTGTAAAATGACACTTTACAACACAAAGTAAAATATGAAAACTGTGAGACAGGTTAAACATAAGTTTATGCTCTATTAAGTGGTGTCACAAATTATTTTATCATTTTGAGTTATTTTTTTCTTTTGAGTATTTTTTTTTTATTTTTGAGTTTTATTTTTTTAATTAATCGCTTATCAAAAAAAAAAAATTCGTATTCCGAACAGATTGTTTGTAAAAACATACATTAAGTTAAAAAATTTCTAAAATAAAAGTTCTAAAAGTACATCATAGTATAAAATAAAAACTTTTGAGTTATTTTGAAAATTTAATTTGAGTTAAATTGAAAGTGGGATGGAAAATGGTGGAAATTGGGAAAATGGTGGGAATTGGGCAAAGGTATGGAAAGAATTGGTGAAAATGGGGATAGTTGAAGTAAAGAGATGAAGAAAATTTGTGTAATAAATATGGAGAGAATTGAATTTGAGAGATGGGGAAACTTAAGAATATGGAGAGAATTGAAGTAAATGTATAGGGGAAAAACTTTCGATCATTTTCTTTCTATTTTAATCTTCTAATTAATAAGATTTTCTAAAACATTAAGTCTAGGAAGTAAAATTTTTTTTGTATATATATAATTTTGTAAATGAAATGTTTGTAATGATGTAGAAAAGAAAAATTAAGATTTAATTTCGTTTAAAAGATGAAGGAATGAAATATTTACATAATTAAGGGTTCTTTTAAAGAATAAATGTATAAAGTTTAAAGAAAATTAGTAAAAATTAAGAACTGGCTACAGATTTTGAGAGAATAAACTTGAGTAATGGATTAGATGAAAAGTTATAAATTAAAATAATTTATTTATATCAAAATGTACTTTCATATAGTTTCATTCAAGATAAGTTCAACCAGATTTTGAGAACCTTTGATTTTGAGAATTTAAGGGATTTTTAAATAATTTTGGAAATATAATTTGCAATGGTCAGATGCCGAAAGGTTTAATCCTGCATGAAATTCACCAGACTTTAGTTGATTTATTAAACAGGATATTCGAAATAGTTTTAGCAATTTTTATTAAATAGTATTAAGTAATTAACAGAAAGTTTCTAAAAGTTGACCTAATTTCGACTCAAAATTATTACATTATAAAATTTGTACTCATATTCTTTTAAAATTCAATAAAATGTGCAGCAAAGTTAAAATTTTGAGACAAAATTTCACATTTATTAAATATCCTTTTTATAAATTGTACACAACACAACTATTCTCTATAATCTTATCAAATTACAAAGAATTTTCTTTTAGTACATAGTACCTATGTTTTCTTTTAATAATTTATTTTTTCAATTATAAAGTAATTACTTAAAAGAAATATTGAAAAAGTTGAAAATAGTTCCTTGCGTTTTTTTTTTTTTTGACTCTTAAAGAAAGAAATTTTCAAATATTTCATACTGTATTCCTGAATCCTGTCTGATTTTAAAACATAATTAAAAGTGACATGTTTCACAAAGGACTAAAAAGTCCTTATTTTAATTATACAAAAATAAAATAATTAAAAATTTTTTGAGTGAATAAATGAATGAAAAAGACATAAATTGTACATGAATAACAAAAACTACAACAACAATAAATTGTTATATATACAAAACAAAAAAAAAATAATATATAAAAGGACTTTAAAGATTGCAATCATTTTCTTATATACTTAATAAGGATATTTTTTTTTTTTTCACTGTATAACTATTAATTGCAGAAGGCGTTAATAAATTAAAAGAATTAAATCTATAATACTTAAGATACAGCTTTATATACCTTTTTATATATGTATATATATATGTAGAATGAAAACAAGGATACTTATTTTTGTTAAACAAGGATATAATTACAAACTGAAATTTTCTAGAATAGTGTTTCTAGAATTAAAGCTGACTGCTTTTATAGTGAAAAAAAAAATTATATTCAATTAAATAATGCTTTAATTCTTTATTAAAATTATCCTGGGATAAAATATAGTTGAAAATTTTCTTAGAACAATATAAAGAATTTTAATTTTGGATTTTTAATTATAAATAAGTCCTATACGACACAGGACTCAGTTTTTGTTTAAAAAAAATTCACAATAAATGTTAGTGACATTTTAAAATGAACTTAACTTTGAATGTCACCCAAATTTAGTTTTGTTTCGAATTTAACTACTTTTGACTCAATATTTTAAAATAATTTTAAAAGAATCTAATGTCTGAATTATAATTTTGATTAAAATAATTGATACTTGAGTGATAGCAACAATTGCCTCTGTAATGCCTCTGTTTAGTTGAATTTGTAAAATTTTTTTGTTTAGTCCTTCCAAACATGACTCAATTTAAATTTAGAACTGATACTACGAATTTTATGAAAAATATAAGAAAAGATATTTAGTAGGATATTTAGGATAAAGTCTGCCAAGGCATTACCTAAATTATCAGGTTTTAACTGAATCACTTAATACTATTGCAAAGTAATAAATTATATAATGTATAAATATTAACCTACATGTTAAATAATTAAGAATATTAACTTCAAATTTACTTTTACAAAAAAAATTTCGATTATTTAAGAAGTAAATAAAATTATTAAGTATATATATTTTCTCTTATCTTTGTATACTCATACTTTCACTTATTTACTTTGTAATACATACAAATTAAAAGAAGAATATAAAAATATATTTATATTTTATTTTTTCAAATTCAAGTAAATAAAAATTCTTTAGCTTCTTTCTCTTATTTAATTTTGTTTTTTATTTTTTCTTATCAAAAAGAAAGCAGGAATGTGTTTTTGTATTCAAAAAATTTTCATTTAAAAAGAAAAAACAAACAATGAAAATACAAAAAAATAAACTACAAATATGGAAATTTTTTTATAAGAATGTACCTTTATATTTAAATATGTACCATATCTGATTATAGAATACATTGGGATAAAAGGGATTTTTAATTTTTTTGTTTTGTTTGTATTCGTGTAAGGTACCAAAGATTTCTTTAATTTGTTGGAAGTAATTCATCTTTACAAAAAATCAACAATATAAAAACAAAAAAAAAAAAGGAATCATAAAAGAAATTTTCAGTAAAACCAAAAAAATATACAAGATGGAATAATTTTTCTTAGGATAACAGTATAACACAAAAAGTAAATTTAGATTTTATTTAAATAAATTGTGATATAATGAGTTGTTCCTGCCTTTTAAAAGGTCAAATTTAATGTTTATTATATTAAACGTCTTAACTAACCTGAAATAAACAAACACTGAAGCGATTTTTTAAGAGATCCTTATTTTTAATTAAAATGCAAAAAATTGCATACTTTTAGGCAGAAATTTATTTTCATGATTTTTTTCAAATGAGATGATTTGAAATCCGTTTAATTTATGAAAATTAAAATTTAATTGCTTTGTAGAACCAAAGATAATGAATACAACTAGATGTGCACTCCCATATAAAAATTTTTTTAAAAAATAAAACCCTAATATGGGTCCAATATCATCACACATTTATACACGTTAAAAATTAAAAAAGCTTTTAAGAGAGTTAAAAATATAAATATGTCACGTGACTGTCGATTAACTATAGTATAAAGATTTAAAGAAGATAATTTAAGAAAGAATTTTTTATTTGCATTTTTTTTTTGTAAGCATGTATATGAATGCGATATGTATACATGTATTAAATATTATTGTTGAATGAAGTTTAATAGATTTTTTTTTTACTTCATAAAAAGGTTTTTAGATAAAGATTTAAAGAAGATAATTTAAGAAAGAATTTTTTATTAGTATTTATTTTTTTAAGCATGTATATGAATCGATATGTATTATGTATACATGCTATTAAATATTATTGTTGAATGAAGTTTAATAGATTTTTTTTTTACTTCACATCTGAAACAAAAAATATTTTGTTGAATTAAAAAATTATAGAAACGGTAAAGATAAATGTTTATATTCTTAACGTTTTTAAATTATATAGGTATACTTACATAAAAATATATAAAATATTTTTCTCAGCTTTAATTTTTGTTATTACACTTAATTTAATAACTTATACGGTTTTGAAAAATTTTAATATTTAAAATGTTAGCAAATAATTCTAATATTAAAAATGTTATCTTCTTATGTTGTATACGGAAAAAGATATGATTTTATTTTTAAAAACATATACGAATAATGTTGAATAATGAATGAGTTATCTGAGAAACCGTTAAAATTAGACCCTTTTTTCCAGAACAATTTTTTGTTTGTCTCAACATTCTCAATCACTCAGCTCAAAGAAGATTATTGAGAGCCGAAGACTCATTATACCCATCACGCATTAATTTTAAAATTCTTTTAATAAGTGCTAATTACTGACAAGCAATCAATGTATTTTAAAATTCGCTAATTCTAATGTAAAATTTAAAATTTTTACCCATTGTAACACATTTTTCTATTCTTTATATCTCGAAAACGGTGAGAGATAAGAAAAATTTATTAAGTACAGAATTTAAGAGCTCATAATATAACATTATTTTCAAATATGCTTTTCCATGTACCCAAAATATCGGGTGTTTCAAAAGAAAATTGAGTTTAATATAAATTTATTTTTTGTAAATCACCTCAAATCTTGCAACTGTTATTGTTTTTTATACTAATAATGTTCATATGCAACATATGAACATCATTAGTATAAAAAAATTTAAGCTCGTAGTTCACTTTACAAAAAATATACTACTTATTCCATTGCCAATGAGTTCAAAAGCAATAGACTTTTTTATGGAATTTTTCTAAAAACCCCTTACTAGTCCTATAACGAATTGATTCTTATGTGGAACACCCTAATACATAAATTTATCCTATTTTCCACACCACTAAAGAGGTAAAGGATATGGCGCGTTTTTTTTCGTGGTATCCCCAATAGGCCTAATCCACTTAGTTCTTGCAGTATTATTCTTTTAAAATTCTTAGTCTTCGTTCGCTAGTATAATTTTTTTTTAATGTGGTTCTTTCGAAAATTCATAAACAGTTTTTTCTAATTAAAATCAATAGAAAATATTCTACAAATTTTATTCTATGTTTATAACATGAATTAGCTTCATCAAACCATTTAGGTAAATCATTTATTCAGCTATTTTTAATTTTTAATAATATTCCTTCTTCGTGAGAGCTTGTTTTCATAATTTTATCAAAATTATTTGTAAATTTTAGACAAATTTCAAAAAATTCATTCGTGGGTGCTTTAAGTGATCCAAAGTCGGTATCATTTTTAAAATTCTTAAAATATATCAAAAGTTCGCTTTCATTTGACATTTTTGCTATTTCATTATCGAGCAAATTTTTAGCCTAATCACTGCAATTATTAATTGTACTATGTTTTAAAATTTTTTTCATTGCAAATCCTGCAAAATATCTTGTTGCATTTTCTGATAAAAATCTTGTTTCTGCTGATTCCGGCTGATTTTCAATAATTTCTATAGAATCTGTATTATCTATAGAATCAGTTATCTATAGAATCAAATAATTCTGTAACAATATTCCATTTAGCACACTTTTCTGATTTTCTTAAAGGGTATTTCATTAAATTATTTCTAATAGATTTGAAAAGGTGAGGAGTATCGTATAAGCAATAAATTTTTTCATTTTTATGAATAAAATAAGGCTTTTCTACATTTGCTCCAAGCTGTTTAAAAAAAGATTTATTAGTACTTGACTGGTCACATATTATAGCACGTATTTTTATTTTCAAATCCTGTGTTAATTTTAAAATTTCCATAACGGTAAAATTTAATTTACTTATAGGTATGGAATTTTCTGACAAAACATATCCCAAGATTTGTTTCCAACTGTCATGCAAACTTCGTATAATAAATATACAAGCATTTTTAGCTACTTCTGGCTGTCGCTTGTCTGAACCACATGCATAATCAACAAAACCTTCAATTTTATCATATTCCTCACTATAAGTAAAATTTCTTTTTATTGCCATTTCATCAAATATTAATGTAACTTCTCTAGACTGATTAGGAAGCTTAGAAAAATATTCTTTAATTTTTACAAATAATTCATTTGGTAATATTGAAGAAGTTAAGCTTTTTATTGGCAAATTATTATAATAAAGGTAAACGAAATTCAAGTTTTTCCCGTAAAAAGGTATAAACGGCTGTTGATTTAAAAAATATTAGCTGTGATAATTGTTTTCCCTCCTTTGAATAATATATATCATTCTTATTTTGCATACCACAAAATATTTCTCGGTTAGTTAAATTTTCATTAATCTTAACTGCTTTTCGTTTATTTAAAATTTTGTTTTTGCCTTTTCATTTTTTATTTTCATTTTTTTAAAATTTGATTTTCGTTTTTCAATTTGCCCGTTAATATTAGAGGTAAAATAAAATGAAAGTAGAGGTAAAATTAAATGAAAATAATTATTGCATTTTACAGAGGCATTTATTAGGTAAACTTACACAAAAAACGTGTAATCATGTTCTTTTTTATCATATTCTGTTTTATCTTGTTCTGTTTTATCATGGAACCTATTCGTTATTACACATTATGCTACATAAGAAATTTTCCCACGTAAAATTGAAAACACTTGTTATCAGAAAACCTAAATAACAATAAACATAAAAACCAGTAAAATTTAAATACTAAAAGAAGAACTGTATATAATATGTACCTAATTCAAATTCTAATGCAGTTTTCTAATTTCAGTTTTACTGAAACACATTTACATTATTTTTTCTTTAATGTGTCTACACGTCTTTCTTTATATGTATTATATTATTCATATGCAAGAAATTTTACATTTACAAGAAATTTAATTTTTTTCTTTATTAGATTTCTTTTTTCTGAATTTAAAAGATCATATACTCATTCGATCGCTTCAAAATATTTTTATTCGATGGCTTCAGATATTTCAAAATTTTTATCAAAAAAATAAAGTCAACAAAGCTTTTATTTTGTTTTTGTTTTTTTTTTCGTTCTCTAATTTAATAATGAAGAGAGTATAAAGCTTTAAGCTTTTTTTTTATTTCTTTTTTTTTTATTTTAAAGAGCTTGAATTTTAAGGTTTTTGTTTTATATGGACTGTGCACATCTAGTTGTATTCATTATCTTTGCTTTAGTACTATTTTAGTGTGAGATTTAAAAACATATTCATTCTGAATATAGAAAATGTGTTTCGTTAAAATATTTTGACAATTCTACTGTCATGTCACATACTATTTTGATTTTTGATTGAAATTAGTTTTGTTTATAAACAAAAATTCATAATCAAATAAAAGTGTTTCAATTTTATCAAAGAAAATTATTTATTTTTCAATTAAACAATATTTCGAACATATTCTAAATGTAGAAGATTTTTAATTGAAATTATAATTAAGAATTGAAGTTTTATTAAGATATTAGTATGAAGTACATACTTGTAAAATATAAACAAACCACATAACCATGAAATAATCAAATAATATTTCAAAGTGTCTAACCAGATGTGCTGGTTTTTAACCATATATGAATGATTATTTTTAGAAAAATGTAGGTAAACATTCATATTATTGAATCTACGCGGTTTAGCTTCTAAACAAAGAAAATATTAGCTCGTACAATATATGCATAAAAGACAAGGGACAAGGGCACTCTCCACATTATCAAGATCATCCAAACAATGTCAACAAAAGCACACAAAAAAAAGGAAACTTGCTAGAAATATAAAAGCCAATCCTTGGTTTGAGTGTATGTTGCATGATGTTTGATTTATTAAGAACTTTAGTAATTATAAATAAAAAGTAAAATACTTAAATATTTACTACTACCAAAGATCGTAAAATATAATGGTTTTATTCTTTGTTACTAACTTTCAATAAATATTTTGTATTAAAAAATGTACATTCTTTTTTAGGCCAAAGCCCAAAAAGGAAAATGCGATGAAAACGGGTAAATAGGAAATTGCCATGTATGCACCATATAGTATTTTTAATTACAATTGGTTTTACTTTCCCCCAAGGATTAGAAGCAAATCCACTAAACCTTAAATGTTCAGAACACCGTAATGTATTTTTGTTTAGATTAGAAAATATTTGATTTCATAATAAACTAAAACTATTAAATTGATCAATTAGTCTACCTCATCGTTATGCTCAAAAACTTTTTATTTAGAAAAAGCGAGCAAAATTTTTGAAAAAAACATCATATTGCATTTAATGTGTAAACTTTTTAATTCAAAATTTTTTTTTTATTCAATACGTTTAATATACAATAATGATTAATTAAAAATTACAAATTTTAATTCCATTTTTTCATATCATTTAACATTCAAAAAACTTTTTTTATTGATAAAAACATGAACTTAAGATATAGATTTTTTTTTTTTTATTTTATATTTTATTCGTTACACACGTACATAAAAAAAAAAACAAGAAAACGAGATTGCATTAAATATTTACTACTACTTAAAATCTAAAAGATAAAAATGGTTCTAAAATTTAAAAATAAAAAATAACAGAAAGATTAAGACAATTTTTTTTTAGTTTTCCATATAACAGAGCTAAAATAAAACATTTTTGTAAGTTATTTTCTAATTTTAAACATAAAAGAGAGACCAAAATCAATCTTAAATAAATTAAACATGAATCCCTCAATTATTTATTTTCCATAAATTTTTTTCTTTTCAATTGGAAAACTTAATTTGTATTTGTTTGAATGCGCTTTAAGGCAGTGTTTAATTTATTCTTAAATGTGAACATTAATGTTTATTTAATTCGTAATAAATTCTTGTAGAATAATTGCGCCTTTTCTGTCATTTTTATTTGAATAAAATTTGTATTTTTTCAAAAAGATTTAATTTATTTAAAAACAAACCAAAATTAAAAATATTTTTACTTAAGTTTTTTTTGGACCACTCTCATTATATTTTTTTTTATTTCATTTTTCGTTTGTTAGCTTATTTAATATTTTTTTTAAGATGAAAATATGAATACTATAATTAAATTTAAAAATATTATTAAATATCAGTTTTTTTAATTTTTTTGTCATTTTAAATTTTTATTTAACATTCTAAAAACTCCGACGATTACAATAACGAACCATTCAATTTTATATTATATTGAATTTTATTTGAAAATATTTTTTAACTTTAGTATGCAACAGGTTATTTAACCTTAGAAGATGAATTCAAATATCATTCGTTATGGTATACCTATTAATACTTTTTTTTTTAAATCTTAAATTAAATTTTTTCACTTTATTCGTTTATTTTTTCTTAAATTTCAGTTTAACGTTTGTATGGCGCTTCTTCATATAATTTTTATTTTATAAATAGTAATATGTAATTATTTATAATAAATTGTAATAATAATCTTTGGGCATTTAAATTTAATTTTTGTAATTTGAATAATTTTTTTTTTTTTGATTTATTTTTAATTAATATCGTATATGTTTTATAATAATTTGATCAATTTTTAAGATTTTGTGATTGACTGCTTGTTGCAATAAATTTTTATTCAAAACTTTATGTACTATTATAATTTTATTAGAAAGCTGGGTGCAAAAAATAGTGATTAATATTCGTTTTTTAATAATTTTATTTCTGTGGGTTCGATTTTGCTTTAAGCTGCGATTATCACATTAATAATCATCAATAGTAAATTAATCCCTCGGTTTCGTTTTATTTTTAATAATTTTAATTTAAATATTTATCTGACAGACAGATTTTTTTACTTTTATGAACTCACCTGAACTGAATTAAATTATTTCAAATAACTTTATTATAGAAACAGAGGGATTAATACTTTTATATATTAATTTATTAATTAATATTAACTTGTTTTATATGTAAAAAAATGTACAGAAGAAATGTGGTTTTAAGCTTAAGCAATAGAAAGTAGTATTAAAAATATATAGAATTTATATTCGTTTTATCCAATTTAATATTTCCTTATAATTTATGTGTGAATTTATTTTATTATATATGTATTTTAAAAAATTTTAAGATTTTATCATCAATCAAATCTCGTAACATTTAAATAAAATATATTTCAGATTGAAATTTATAAAGTAGAAATATCTTTTTTAATTGTACTGCAAAAATGTTTTAATAAGGTGGTTTTTTAATTATTATGAGTGCACTGTGATTAAATTTTATCATAATTATTAATTTTTTTATAAATATATTCTTTTTTTTCGAAAATTTTTTAATACTACTTTTGAGCAAATTATTTTTTCGACTTTTGTATATTTATGTTTTAAATGTTTTTGTATAATATGTAATTTATGGTTTAAAAGGGTTAGGTACTTGATTTAGAAAGAGCCAAAAACCATAATCGAAAATTACATTCAAACATTTTTAATCGCTTTGAAAATAATTTCAATCTTTAGTAGCTGGAGCTATATTCGAATTTTATTTATTTTAACAAGATCGTAAAGTATTTTTTTTTTTATTTATTTAGAATTAAAATAAGTACCATTTCCCGGTTAAACCTTTTGTATTCTATGACTAGAACATTATGTGATTTAATATAAAAAAAAATAGGTTTTTAAATTCATAAAAAAAAAATGAAAATTTATATATTTAAAAAACTTGTTTAATTTTTTTTAAGTTGTAAATTTCATTTGAACTTTTTAATTATTAATAATACTTTATTTTTTAATAAATTCTATTAAACGATTAATTTCAAATTTTTAATGTATAATTTTAATTATTTGTTGATTTTTATTTTTACTTTTTTTTTAATTTTATTATTTTGTTGGTTTTTTTTTTTTTTTGTTATTTGGCAAATCATTTCAATAATTAGTCTGTTTATTTTGTTATTTATTAATCTGCGGTTACTACATCATTTTCGCCTTGTTAAATGCCTGATTTATTTGCGCTAACGGATGATGATGATGTCGATGATGATGATGATGAAGAAGGCACCGTTGAACTTATACTAGCTGGAGAACTGCTATTACTACTATTGCCGTTCCCAGTTTGTTGCAAATTTGTAGTCGCTTCGACAATTGTTGACAAAGGTCATAAATTCGTCATTTGTACCAATCCCCTTTCCAAATTAAAACACTCTAATACTGAGGCACCAACTGAACTGCGTCGTGTTACCATTGAGCTTACAATACTCCATTTATTATTTTTCGGATCATATTTTTCAACTGAATTTAATGATGAAGAACCATCATTACCACCAAGTGCATATAAATATCCATCAACTTCAACAACTTCATGTGTTGATCTGCAAAATAATGAAAAAAAATTAATATTAAAAATATATGGTACAAAAAATAATAGAAAATTTATTTATTTTACCTTCTTGAATGCATAGCTGCAATTGGTTCCCATACATTTCGTCTTAAATTAAATCTTTCACCACTTGACATACACATTGTTCCATCATTTCCACCAACACAATATAAATGACCATCAAAAGCCACCACACCACAACTACTTCTTCTAGCTGTCATATTTGGTACGGGTGTCCATCTACCAACCCTGGGATCAAATCTTTCAACAGATGATTGATAATTTGTTGAATCAAAACCACCCAATGAATAAATACAATTATCCAATACAGCAAGTCTACAATAACGTCTTCTAGTGCTCATTGCTGGGCATGAACTCCAAACACCTGTTAATGGATCATACCGTTCCATACTGCTTAAACATGATGCACCATCATAACCCCCACTAACATATACAAGACCATCAAATGCACAAATACCTAAACATGAACGTTTTGTACCCATTGGTGTTATATTTGTCCATTTATTTGTTAGAGGATTATAAAATTCAGCTGATGATAAATCTGTTACACCATCATAACCACCCACAACATAAAGTAACTTATGAAGTGATGTAACTCCTGAACGTGATCTACGCCATAACATTGGTGAAATTGGAGTCCATGTATTTGTTCTAGGATTATAACATTCACATTCGCTATGAATTGCAAATAAACTTCCACCACCAACAGCAAATACATATGGTTTCATACCATCTGGACGACGTTCATTTGTTCGCTGTGTTGTCATTAGACTTCGTTGTTCGGGTAACAAATGATATTTCATTGCCTCTAATAGCAATTCATTACATGATGGATCATCACGAATCAAAGTTTCGGATTCAACACATGTCATTAGAAAATCACGATTAACTAGCGGTAATCGAACATGTGTCATTAGCTCTGATATATGTTTTTTACGTTCTGTTAAATCATGTTTAATCCAATTTAATACAGCTAAAAATACTTTTTCTTCAGAACAAATATTTAACTGATTGTTGGATATTAAATCCCTGACCTGAAAACAAAAGAAAAGAAGTTGGAAAAATATATTTTATGTATTAAAATTCTTTACTAAATTGGAATTTGGGTTAAGTTATGTTTGTTTTTAATTTATTTTTTTTTTTTTTAAACTTACTTCATCAAAAGGCAACAAAAGAAATTCTTCGGTACTAACAACTTGTTGAAAATTCTGGAGTGCATATTTATGAGAACGTGTATGCAACTCTTTACACGAATGAGCATCTGTTGAATAAAATATGAAATTTTGTTTTGTAAATTAAAATATGCAAGATTACAAAAATTTTTTTTAATGTAAATGGGTATAGTAGAAAATATTTTCTTCATTTTTCATCCCTTAAACGGGTAACAAATTGCAAGTAACATGAATCTGTTCTCCCCATTCATTATACGCATTATTTTTTGTACCAACTTTCTGGGTCATCAAAATGATTTTTTTTTTTTTGTATTTTCCTTTTTGTAATTCTTTCGCTGTTTTGTATTCAATTTAGGCAGTCTTCAAAATGAAAGAACAACAAAATTGACTTAAGACTAATAAAAGTTCTGATTTAAAGACCGTTTGAATTTACTAGAGGGTATTTTACTGTTTTTTGTTTTGTTATATGGTATAAATTAAATAGTGGCTACTGTGTATTTTTGTTACGTACTTATGTATTATATATGAACACAGATATGTTCACCTAAATTGAATTTAAGAAGGGAAGGTTTATTAGGTTGGAAAATTTTATCTAGTTTTATTCCTCCCACATGGTATACATTTTCACATCATCAGGTCAAATTTAATGATACACTTGTGAATTAAAGTAAAAATTATTCGCATTCCATTCCAATCCGATCGATTTGAATGAAAGTTTTTATTTTTTTATATGGTTTTTTTTTTATTTTTATTTTGGGGTTGCATTTAATGGGTTTGTATTATGAGTGTATATTTTAACCTAGACAGAATGTTTGCTAACCAGCTGTTTCTCATAGATAGTACAATTTAAATAACTTTTAGGTTAATGTCCTACTTATTGATGAGTTAAAGGCATTTTATATTTTTAACGTAATTACAGACAAAAAAAATGTGGGATTCCTAATTAAAAAAGCTTATATTTTATATATTGTATTTATAGATACTATTTAGCTTTTGAACTTTTGTATTTGAATTGCAAATTTGTAGATTCATTAATAAAGTAATCATTTATTACTCTGGTTTGTTTGTTCTGTGGGAGGCTGTATTTGAATGTTCCGATTGTTCATTCTGTTTCTAGATTTTGGAGCTATGGTTGGAAACCTTTCTACTTTAGTATCGCATATAATAATTTGAAATTAAATTATGGTAAAGGTACCTAGGTGGAGTGCAATGTTAAATTTTTTTAACTTACCAGCAAAACTTCGAATTCCTAAACAATTTGATGGATGTAATTGTCTTAATAAAAATTTACAACATGCCTCTCTTACAGATTGTATTTGTAGGAGACTTGATGCTGGCAGTAAAACTTGAACATTATCTTCGGTTATTGTGATTTCACCAGTATAGGTGTAATCGATTAATTGTCTTAGAGCTGTTGGATCAACATCATGTAATGTTACATTTTCTGAATTACGTTCTAACATATCATCTATAAAAGTTTTAATAAAATTCAAATATTTGATAATTAAAAAATATTAATAAAATGTAAATAATTGTTTAGTAAAATGTTAATTTCAGAGTTTCATAAGCCATCTTTAGTTTTTTTTTGCAAAACTCTTTATACAAATTTTAAATTTGTTTGAAAATTCTTAAATTTTTGTATCTTTTAAAGTATTTTTTTTTATAACTTTAAAAATGATAATGTATTTACAATATATTTTGTCTTACATATACAGGGTGTTTCATATAAAAGTGCAAATATTTAAGAAGGTGATACATAAAAATTTTCAATAGTTTTCGAGATATTGGATAAGACATTTAAAGAAAAAGTCATTTTTCACAAAATTATTATGAGGCCTTGTAAAGGATTTCTTTATTTAAAATCAACCATTTTTATAAGAAAATTGGTTACTTTTAAAAAAAAATTCTTAGACCTCGGCCCTATTGCACGAACACTAATCTCTAATGAAATAATTATTTTTTTGATAAGTATGAGTGGTTTTTAATCAAACTGCATATGTTTGTTGTTAAATATGTTGTTGGTGCTACGAAAATTTTGATAATTTGATTATTTCATTAGTAATAAATGGTAGGTGCAATAGGTCCCTGAATGATAATGAATTTATACGCAAAGATAAGACCATCAGCAAATGAAAGCTTGAATAATAAGCCCTTAAACGAGATAAGAACTTAAGTGCCAATATCTTTTTTTTTTTTAGTTTGAATATCAGAAGCTACGTCCTTTAATACTAAGACTCTTATGTGAAACACTCTGTACATATAAGTTTTAATTTTTTTTATACTTATTTTAATATTTAAACTCAACTTAAGAATTCATAAAAAATATAATGACAAAATTATTTATGACTAAATATATATAATATATATATATATATATATACCACTTAGGTATAATATGAAAATATAATGTGACTTTTGATATGCCACCTAATCCTAAATGTATATATTATGTATACAAGTAAATAGGTACTTTACTTACCATTAAACATAGCATAAAAATAGGGACTAACAGAAGCTAAAACCACTTTATGAGCATGAATTTCTTCGCCAGCAACTTCAAGTGTAACATCACAAAGCTGTTAAAAAAAAATAATAACAAAACAATAAAAAATGTTAAGATATTCCTATAATACTTAAAAATAATGTACTCGTATATATATATGTATATATATTTTATATTCATTTATTAAAGAAGGATTTCTTAATATAGGGACACACTTGGTCCCTGGATAGGTACAAATGATAATAAAATATTTTTTAAACACAAAATAAATATATATATTTTTATATAATATATATATATATACAAAATATAATATGAAAAAATTCACAAATTATGTACTTCAAAAAACATTTACAGACAACTCAAGTATGTGTAGCAACATAAGAAGTAACATACAATATTGTACAATTTGAGATACAACCATCATATATAAATATCCTGGAGCAAAGGATACAAAATCTCTATATATATATACCTATGTATATAATATAAATTTTTCCTTTCGGCTAATAATTCCATTCAGTATAACAATATTTTTAGTTGTTCAGTCCATTTATCACTATTAAATTTTCGCAGTGGTAGACTGATGATGATAATATTTAAATTAATGTTTAAAAATGAAACTTGAAACATTGAACTTAATAAAACAAATACAAAATGGCGTATGTTATCAGCGATTGTTTTATTCCACTTTTTTTTTTTTTTTTTTTTGGGTATAGAAATGAAAGGATATAAAGATGGATCCTGTCTGATGTATTTTTCTGATCTTATATACAATATATACAAACAGACCATTTAATTATACACCATACTTTTTAGTGCATTTTTAAAAAACCTTGAAAAAGTGTGCCTCTATAGTTTCAATATGACAGTCTGCCAGTCTGTTTGTTTATAAAACTTCTACACCGTTGAAAATAAAAAAATGGAAATTTTAAGTATGGATAGTATGGTTTTACAAAAAAAAAATAATTTCATGGAACTACTTTTTTTTGAAGCCCCATCCATTGCAGGACTACAACGCACTTAAATCCGGGAAAGCCTTATATTTAAATCTTTTTAACCAGAGTTCTCTACCGCATATTTTCGATATGCAGTGTTACAAGACAGGTTCTAAATATAAATAAAAAATAAAGGGCTGTCAAACGGTGCTTTAATTTACCGTTATGTGAAACTCAATTTATGGAAAATTTTCGACTTCTCATACCTTCTAAACAGCATAAGTTAGAAACTTGAAGTTTTGAAAAAAGTTAGAGCCTTAGAAATTAGTATGAGTTAAGGATTTTTTTTTGTGACGCCCACGGTTTAGGAGTTGTAAGGCGTCAAAAATTGAAATTTCATTATTTTTAAATACCTGTCCTTATAGACTATTTTCAAGTAATATACTAAAATTAAAACTTCAACATTTTATCTGTGTTAAAGCTCTTTCTTAATTTTAAAGGGCTAGAATTGAAGAAAGGGTCTCTTAACCTTTAACCATTTTTGCTTATATAATAAAATTCTAAAGATCCAAATTTTGGTGCAAGTCACAAATTAACTCTTTGAACTTGAAAATTTTAGTTGGCCGTAAGTTTTCTCAAAAAGAGTTTCGGGACCATTCCTATAATTCAAGGGTTGTTTAAAGTTAAAAATTAAAAATTTTTAAAACCAATAATTTGGCGATTTTAATATTACCAAGCTTAAACGTTAACATTGAAGCTCCAATATTGTATTTTGACACATGTAAACATGGTTTTCTTGATTGGATTGGGTTTATATTTTATGTATAAGACATTGTGCAGTTTTGGAAATGTTCATTTTTGAAAACCCTTGGATTTTTCATCATGTGTTGTGTTTGTTTATATTTTGTTTATATGCCCTATGGTTCCAATTAAAAGAAATGGATTGAAAGAATAGGCTGTACAAAATTTTAAGTTTATGAATTATTCAAATGGAAAAAACTGTTAAAGTTTTCCAAAACTGAAATTGTTTTTATTCTGATTATTTTTTAAAAATAAAATTATGAAAATTCATTTTTTGCGCAAAATTTCATTTAATATGAGATAGAGATGAAAAGTTCATTGATTTTTCTCGACTTTTTAATTCTAAGGTTTTTTTGTGGTGGAATTTTCCAACCCAATATGATAATTACAATAAAATCTTTACATATAATATATAGAAATGAAATTAAATCATATATGTAGGAAATATTTAAATTTTATTCAAATGAAAAGATAAAACATTCATATATATAAAATATATGTATATATAGATATTTGTATATTTTTATAAATTAATAAGTTTATGTTTTAAAAATATGATGCTTCAAGAGAAACCCTTTTTGGATTATGTTAAAATCATAATGCTTTATGCAAATCAAAAAAAAACATTTTTGAATTTAATTTTATAAACAACTGTCGAGTCAAAATTTTTAATACTAACTCAGTTCACTTAAATAAATTGTAAAAAATATAATACATAGGTATATAAAAACGTTGAAATGAATCCAAAGTGTATTATATAAGGATTTCTTCTTGCATAATGTGATTTGTATTCTAAAGTCTCTAAAGTCTGTTAATCCTTTTTTAAATTCTGCTCCGATCCGTGATCGAATTTGGCCCACCTGTGAAGCCGTTGTTTCTTTTCATACCAAATTTCGTAAAAGTCGGTTGAGATTTTAGTCAATTATTAAAATTTGACATTCCTGAAACTCCTACAGAATCTCTGAACCCCATTATACTAGAATCAATTTATGAAAACTACTCCTCATGGGTACTTCATGGTCTATGTACCAAATTGGAACTCATTCCAACGATTAGAACTCGAGATTTCTCTGAAAGTCTGAGGTTTTTGTATGGAACCTTCCAGATTCGTGGATTAGATTTGACCCATCTACGAATTTAACTCTACTAGTGACTAATAAAGCATTCATACCAAATTTCATCAAAATTAGTTGAAATTTTAGTTATCGTGACTATAGAAACACATAAATATACACATTATACATCGCCACGAACACACAAAAATTTTTTCAAAATTACGCGTTTCCAACAAAATGAAGCAACTTTTTAGGATACATGAAATTCTATTTTTTTTCACCAAGGAATCTAAAATCTTTTCTTCTATTTATTCTGTAGAAAAACTAAAATTATATATATATACAATATAAATAAAAAATACATATAATATATATATGAATATATATATATACATAAAATATAAAAAAAATATAATATATTACCTGAGCATTTGATCTCATACGATTTATAGCAGCAAATGATGCAATACAATGTCCTGGATTTTGATGATGTGCTTGTGGTAATATTTCTTCATGTGGACCGGGTGGACTTAAATCACTTGGTGTTTGTGTTGAATTATTACTTGTTGCTGTATTAATATCATCGTTATTATTTGAATTGGCGCCAGTTCCATTGCCTCCATTACCATTTGTTAAACCATTGGAATCTGGACCTCTATAATTATATATAAATATATATATATATATATTTTTTTTTGTAAATACCATAAAATGTTAATATTATTAAATTGAATAAGGGTTTGGATTTTTGTTTCTTTTTGTTTACTACATATAAGAATTTCTAATAAAATTTTATTATAGGCTTTAAAGATAGGGTGAGGGGGTAAAAAACTAGTAAACAACAAAATATATGTTGTCAGAAAAATATTCTTCTAATTCACTTTGTTTTCATATATTCATTCTTAATATAATCATAGTGTAATATATTTTTTTTATTTATTGCCTGTATACAGTCTGTATTAAAAGCAGTTGAATAGAAATTTCAAGATTTTTATAACTTAGTAGACATTAGTAAAATTGTTCTCCGAGTTGTTATACATTGAACTAGGCATGATAGAAAGTAAAAACTCAGTGGAATCAGTGTCGGAAAGTTAATCGATTTAACTATGTGTGTTCGTCCGTCCGTCTGTCGACACGATAAACATATCTTGGGACATAAAAACTGTGCCGTGCAACTTATAAAAAAAAGTTTCGAAACTTTCGCTTGTGTAAAGTTTCGAAATGTTAGGGCTTCATTTTCGAAAAGCAGGTGTATCGAACTCTTCTTATATATATTTAGAAATTTATACTACGAAACAAAAATTTAAAATAGCTAAGCAAATTAATATGGCAACCATATATTTGCATCATATTGTTGGCTAGTTGCCATATGAAGTTGTAAATCCAATATCTTTAGAGTCATTAGATTGCGAGATGAAAATTGCACAAGAGTATATAAAGTAACAAGGCAAGTGTATAAGAAATGTTTGTAATAATTCGGATCCGATTTTAGGGATATGAACTCTCACTGGTATCGGACAATTAACAAGGACTTTAGAACTGCCTTTCCTTCTAATCACATTTCAATATATCACAACTTAAAAACTTTTTTTGAAGTTTTAAAAAACAACCGAACTTGCCACTATATTTTATAACCATTCTGTAATTTATGCTAATCAATTCTATTCTCTAGTACAGAGAGATAATGACTAGTCGTCTTTTTTAGACAAATATTCCAAGACATCAAAACTAATGTTATTTCACCCCGTCTTTTCAACAAAAAAAAACAAAAACCACATTCTTTTTGTGCTGATATTGAGGAAGTTTTGATTGAAATGATTGGTAAAAAAAACCAAAATTATATTTTAGGGGTTGAAATTTTGTTTTTGGGTGTGTGTATTGAAATTTATGTATAAATTGGATGCTTGTTATATGATATGACAACTCATTCTCATTGCTATGTCTATGGGGGGTGAAATTCGAAAAAATAAATTTAAACGTAAATAGATTTTTTTAGTATTTGTATATTTTCGATATTTGGAAAAAAAAAGATATTGGAAAACTTTAAAAAAATATTTAGTTTTTGGTTTGGGGCTATAATTTTTGCCCCCAAAAGTCAAATAAACTTTTTTAATCTTAATTTAATAAAAATTAAAAAATTAAAGCCCTCTGATAAGTTTTGATAAGAAAATAAAAATCTTTTATCAAAATATTGAATGATACAAAAATTTTTAATTTCGAATATGGAATCTTTAATATTTATATTAAATATTTGAATATTTTCTTAGGTTATGTTATATATGTTATATAATTATATTAAATGTTTATTTTCCTTCAATTCCTAAAATAATATTTAGATTTAATTAAACATTTTGATATATAAATTAATTTCAAGATTATTTCAATTATTTTTATAGAACTGAAGGGTATTTCTCACATTCCGACGCCACTTCCGAGTATAAATAATTACTATATAATTTCAATTTAGGTCTCAAGTGAATATTATATTTGGATATTGGATGCACACCATCTTTGGTAATAAATTATTACGATAAACATCTTTACATAACAGACCAGTAGTAGGCAGGAGCTCACACTCTTTCTTTCAGACACATGCTATTATTTATATTGAATTATACATTTTTCAATTAAGTAAAAATTAAAGATGTATACCATCTCACACTATACTCAGTATTGAAGTGTTAACCGTTTTAAGGGTTGAGAATAATTTTGAAGTGTGAACATTTTTATTTAACCCCTATATTACTTAGTGTTTAAAATTTGATAGGTTTCCATTTGTTAAAGTAAAATAAAATAAAATAAAAAAAACTTACGTGTTTGGTTTCACAGGCAAAAACATTTTTCTTTAATTTAAATATAACCGTTTACAGATTATATATATATATGTGTATATATTTGTATATTTCTTTGTTTGTATTATTGTTATCCTTTTCATATATTTTCTTAATTTCGAATTTCCTTTATATTAATTTTCTTCTTGTGTATTTTACTTTGTGCTTTTATCGTAGATTTCGTAGATTTTTTTGGATTTTTAATGATGAAAAATCTGGCAGTAATTATAGGCAGCCATTTTTTATTTTTTTTTCTATTTTAGATTAAAATATGATGAACATTTAATATTTGATGGGTGCGAGAATTTTTTCGAAAAGTAAACACCTGTTAAAGAAATAAAAATAAAAAAAGGAAATTAGTGAAATATAGATTTATATATTTTATTTATTGAATCAATTTTGGATTATTGGATTTAATAAAGAATTTTTATTTGATTATTTTAATGATTTCAAAGTGTGTTAACTTAACAGTTCTGATGATTGTTGTTGTAAAATATTAGAAACAAATTACATAAATGCGGGTATTATTGACATTATCGAGTTTATAAAGATTTTAGTAATGTGTGTTTCCATTGCAAGCGTTCAATTAGTTTATTTCAATGTAAGACATTTTAGAAATCATTGTGTGTTATACTTTATTATATAAAGGCAAGTGCTTTAACGCCCAAAGGACTTAAAAAATTTCCCACAGAATATCAGAGGCTATTTGGAACCATAATACTCAAGCTAAAGTTCAAGAGCCCACCAAGATCTGTTGGATGATAACCGATAGATACATTATGATATATTGATGATTTTTGTATGTTAAGTGCTTAAAAAATGCACTCCCAACGTGTAAGCAGAATAACTACATAGTGTCCTAATAAAAGTTATCAATTTTTAAATGAAACTTCACATGATTATATTCGGTTATACATATTGAAATCATCATACAACATTAAGAGTTTCTTCGGATCCTAAACATTCTAATGCCATACATCTCTATATGCCTATTGGCCATTAGCCTATTATAGCAATTATTTCAAGCATTTGTTAGGATCAATTTTAACATAAGATTGGTATAATAATATATCTTTGTAATCAATGAGATTCCTTCAGTAGGAACGGTATTATTATCTACTTCTATATTTTTCTATTTGCTAAATTATTCGAGCTGTTGAGCTTACAAACCTGGCTTTCCGAAAGGTACATTCGAACAAGAGGAAAATAATGGAAATATTAAATTCAATTTAAATATCACATACAATTTTTTACGTGTAATATAACTAAGAGTTAGGACTTTTCTCATGTAGTATGTCTTAAATTCTATTGTGCAATATTCTGTGTGTTAATTTTTATTATAATTATTTTTTTATCTGTGAGTTATAAACTATTAAATAAATTGCTTGCTTGTATTTTGTTTAACGCACCATAAAAACGCTTGAAAGCCACCCATTGAAACTGTATGGCGTTTCAAGCTATAGAAAGGAATCTGTGATACAAATGTACAGTTTGGTTACAGGGATTGAAATATGAGGGATTATGAGGGATGGGAAAACTTTGGAAGGAAATTAAGGAGAAAGATGTTAATATTCTTCTTAAATATAATTTAATCGTACACATACGAATTATCAAACTAGGAAATACATTGGACGTAATATGGTCCCATAATCTCGACATGAACATAACAAACGAATAACCATAAACCGTGTGACTATATAATTATATATTGAATTATTATGTATATATTTTCTTCATTAATTTGAATCCAATAACTAATGGTAGCTGAATTGAGCTATAAACCAGGGGTCTATTGCCCCTTATGGTTATAAAAAAAAATGATTATTTGATTAGTGATAACTGGTTGGGCAATAGAGCTCTGATAGCTCTTATCAGTAACTCTTTAATAACTTAAAATTTTCTAAAATTAGCATGAACTTGAAACGGATTTAATTTTAAATTGAAATAAGAATAAATAAAAAGAAAAATAAAAAAATCTTCAGATATACTAAAGCTAATTTAATTTGGAATCGAACCTAAACAAATCGAATTACTTTGTTTTTATTCATATTTATAACTAGCTGTTGGCCCGGAAGGTCAATTGAAAGAAAAACTTCTTTTCTAATTAAAAACTATTTCTAATTTTATTATATACATATACATATATTGTATATCAATACCATATTCTCAAATAAAATCGCAACCGTTTCTTTTTGTAAAACGCAGATTATGCTTCGATTCTAGTAATAGATACACAAAAAAAAACAAATGACTTACATCATTTCTTGTTGTATTTTAAAAACTTGAAGGTTTATAAATTTTGTGGTCTACATTTTGTATATTTAGAATTTGAGAAAATTTTGGGGTTGTTAGTTCAAATCCCTTCTTGGTGAAATTTTTTTTTAATTTCAATTAATATTTTTTTTTTATTCAATTACGTACTTCTTAATATTAAATTCAATAAATTTGTTTGTTAATAAAAGATGTTAAATTTTTTTATAGGTTTATTTTGTTTGAATAATGATCGATTTCTCCATCTATTAATGTTTTGTATACATATGTATTTTTAAAAAATATTGTTATACATAGTTTTCACAACCATTGTTTATATTCAAATCGAAATATTTGTTTGTTGCTAACATAAGAGATGAGGGAACTTTGAAATACTTTGATTGCAACAAAGCGTACATTGGTTATTTCAGATTTTCACTGAAAGTTTAAGACTTACTACACAATGTTCCTGTGAAGCATAGTCTTCTTAATTTTAAATTATAAAAGTTTTAAATTATAAAAAATTTCCAGAAAATGGTCTGTGAGTTTTAATAACGTAATGAACTAATTCATGAACATTTAAAATAATTTAATTTCAAAAAAAAATTTTATTTATTTTTTTTTTGTTTTTTTTTTTATTAAAAATAAATAAAATATTTTTTGGACTGCTTATGATAATTTATGATATTTTATTTTCTAAAATAAAACACATTCAACAAAACATTAATATTTTATTTTTTTATAATTGAACACATCCAACAAAACACATTTAATTGAATGCGTTTGTTACACCTCATTCTAGACAAATATATTAATAATAATAATAATAATAAAAAAAATTCGACAAATTAAATTCAAATTTGTTCATAAATAAATACATAATTATCGAAAGATTTAATTGATCCTTTATATAAGCATAGTTTTTTTTTTCTATCCTATTATTTTTATAATTTATTTTGATTTATTTTTCTTATTATTCAAAAAAAAAAAAGTATCTGAAAAAAGTCAGCCCCTAAAGGCAAATAAGTAAAGCACTTTATCTAACAAAATGATTTGAATTTTCTTTTATATACAAATCATCAATATCCCTTAAATAAACTTAAAGTTTTTTTCTGTTTTTTTTGATGGGTCTTAAACGCTTCGTACAAAAAAGAATAAATTAACTCCATATTTCCCCCCCTCTTCATTTCAAGACAGTGGATTCTGAGTCGTGCAAAAAGAAAAAACAAAAATTCGGTCAATGGACTCTCCAATAAAATATTTCGTTTTATTCATTTTGGGCTCTGGTTTTTTCTTTCCTTCCTTGGTTGTCAATTTGTGTGTTAAGAAAATTTACTTCCGTATCCTTTTTTTTTTTTTGAATTTGATTTATAATTTTCTTTTATTTTCTGTTTTCATAGTATCCCTGTCCTTTTCTTACTCATTAAAATGATTATATCACATATACATTCAATTTAAATTATTATAAATTGGCAGCCACGAAGAAATATTTTTATCAATAAAAAAAAAAAAAATATGGGGGAGACTTTTTCAAAATAAAAATTTGACATGAAATGACGTAATATTTTTTTTTATTTATTGTGGTGTTAGTTTATATTAGTTTGTATTGAAGTGTTTGACTTTCTATTCATAAAATAGAAATTTTTTTATCAAATTGGTTTCTTTTGTTGGTTTTGAATTTCGTTAAAAAAAAACAAACTGAGTGATGGAGCTGTCCTAACTGTTTACTAACTGTTAAAATTGATAAGTATGCTTTTGTATATTATCTGTTCTACTGTCATTAGTTCATTTGTCATTACAGTGGAATTCGTTTATGTACACTATCGTTTAAGAACAAAAAACGTTTTACAACACCATATTTTTTAATTTTTTAAAGTTTTTCCAGAGGTTGTTTTTCCTTTATGTTAAAATTTTTAAGTACACAAAACGTTTAGAAACACTTACATTCCTGCTTAGGTTTTAAAAAGTTCATGTTTCTTTACATATGTCAAATTTATTTAAGAGTAAGGGCCTTTACCTAAGAGTGTAAACTAGTCTTAAATGGAAGGATCGGAGTGTATGTGTCGACCTAAAAATTTGATGCATATTTTTGAATTAATTTAGATTTTATTTAATTTGACATTCCTTTTTGACAGTTAACATTTGAATAGATACCAATTGACATTACAATTCAAATTCTTTTTGACAGTTAGAATTTGAATAGATTGCAATTGACATTTCTGTCATCTGTATTGTTTTACTTTGCAAAACCAAATTCTTTTGCACTAGGCCTCTTTCCTTGTATATTGTTCTAATAATGGAGCATTTTTAGATTTTATTTTCCTCCAGAGCCATGCTACATAAAAACCTTTACTCGTACACAAAAGGAATTTATTAATTGTTGTAAATGTCCTTTTATTTCAATTTCATATAACAAAGTTTCATATTTGTTTTTAAAATTGATTCAAAAATTTTCGTTACATTTTCATATATACATATATACAGTTTTGTAATAAAAATTTAAACTGTACTTAAATCCCAATTAAATCCAAAAATTGTAACAATTATTTTTTTATAATATTTTTTGAATTACTTTTGAAAAATTAACAATTACATTTTATACTGAAAATTTGCTTCATACAAGTTGAATTTTACAAAAGCATTGAGTACTTGGAATTACAATTATTGTAAAAGTTGTAATTGAGTACTGAGGACCACTTATGATGAAAATTTTAAAATGGAAGTACATTTTAAATTATTAAATAATATAAAAAAAATAATTAAAAAAAAAAATAAAAATTGTAATAAATAGAAATAAATTGCAATTATTATAAATTTAATTTAGGACACTAACCTAAACTCATACTCAGTAACTATTAACTATATTATAAGTTATAACTATTGTTCTTTCATTTCTTTTTGTTTTTTTTTATTTTGTATAGAAAAAATTAGTTTTTCTTTTGTTTTAAAATTGGTTTTTTTTTTTTGTAATTTTGTAAATTATATTGTTTCCTCCATTATTTATATTTTCATTTTATATCCGCTTCTAGTTTTTATTCTTTTGTTCAAAATCATTAAAAATTATACAGCAATGCACAACAGTTTCATGTTGAAAAACTTTTAACTATGTACCATGTATCATGTTCTGTAATGAATTTTTGTATTTTTCATTTTCAACTTCACCCCATTTTTAAAAGCTTTTTTCCTTTATACAAAAATTTTCTAATAAAAATCCTGGCATTCTGATTTTTAATTGAGGATCCTGTTGTAATTTTCTGATGGTTTTGTTGTTGTTATTATTTCTGTTACCAACCGCTTATATGAAATATAATAAGCGTTAGGAATTATTTTCGCACTAAGAGATTTTTGAATATATGCATTACTCCGGTGTGCAGAAACCCATAAAAAAAAATGTTTTTTTTATGACGTACGTCTGTGTGTACGTCTGTCAGTACCTTTTTACGTACTTCTGTCGGTGCACATGTTTATAGCCTTAGTGGCTAAGCAAAATGTTTTCAAATGCAATATATAAGATTTTGATGTTAATATCTTGAATTGATAAGTTTTTGGAGAAAATTTGATAACTCCAAGGGGTACTTCTCTAAGATAAAATTTAAGTTTTTTTCGAATATTTTGTAATCCAAAAATAGTTCAAAAAACTTATTATATAAAAGTCGTTACCCAAAATTAAGAGCTACAATTTTGCCATAGAAAGTTATTTAATCCGACCAAGTTTAGTGTCCCCTTAATTAAATTTAAAAAAAACATTTTAGTGAAATTGTTCTAAGTCCAATTTTAATTTTTTAATTTAAACCTATTTTAACATTATTTGCATAAAACTTTTGCGATAAATAAAAATATTTCAGTGTGTATGTATTGCAATCTTTCAAAAATCTTGTTAGAAATTATTACAACACAGTAACGAGTTACTTTAGTTTGAATAAATATCGCATTAGATACATACATTTACACATGTAAGCAAAAAATCTTTTAAAGAAATTTTATATTAAGCTATTCCTGTAATAACGTTTGGTTCTATGGTGGACTCATTATACTTTATTTTGTTGTTTTTGTTGGTTTTTTTTTATTCAGAATTTTTTTAAGGCTTTAAAGGAATGGAAAATTTTCAATGAAAAAGAGATGAAAATATTCAAGAAGATATAAAATACTAAGTTGAAATTTTAAAAGACTTAAAAGAAGAGATGAGTTGAATTCTTTGTTGCAGAATTCTTTTGAAATTAATTTTTTATAATATTGTGAATGAATTTAGAACGTTTTTAGTTAAAAAACAGATAAAAGTTAATTCTTTCGTTATTTTTGTATATTTTTCCGACTAGAAAATTCATTTGACACCGTTTAAAACTCAGATGTATCTAATAGCAAGTTTATAAAACTATTCGAAACATTTAAACTTAAGTATCTTAGGAAATTCAAAAAAGAAAAACTTTATTTTCTTTTGGAAAATTTTCAAAAATTTTCTTTTCCATAATATGCCAACTCTGTAAAATCTAAGTAGTAAGTATACAATGTTAATATTAATGATATTTGGGAGAATAAATAAAAAAATAAAAATATGCTAATACTTAAACTTTTAAAAGTTTTAATTAAGAAATATAACACCTAATTGAATTGACCTGATGTCCATAAGTAAATCAATATCCATATACTGATGGTTTGTAACTTTTTGAACAGAAAAATTGAACTTGTTTAAAGAAATATTAAATTTAAAAATCCCTCAATATGTACATAGACCTAAAACTTTAAAATTTATATATTCTGATTGTAGACAAGTTTATGTTGCCAAAACAATGACTCAAAGTAACCTCTTTTTTTTTTTATTTTGCTTTTATTTTTTGTAATTCTGTACATTTTATACATTGTGGAGACTTAAAAAGCATTTTTCACCCTTTAACAAGATTAAAAATAAAAATTAGAAATAAATAAATATAGACAAATCATATAATGTATGTTGGAATATGACCCTGCTGCATAGATTTACTATAAAATAAGCTTAAGAAAACACTCAGTACATTAAACTTTGTATATTTGTATTCATATGTAGTGTAATATGAAACCTACAATTCATTGAATGCTAAAAATGTAGAATTTGGTTGAGTTGCCAATAAATTGCAATTCTTGACTTTAATAAATGATAAATATAGGAAAAAAAACTTGTGTCTTTTTTTTGCAATATATTTAATAGATACAATTATTACATATGACTTATACAGGGTGTGCTAAGTAATAGTGCAGATATTTTAGGAGGTGATATCTGATGACTTATACTATGATTTCAAAAAACTTTTTTGGCAAGTGGAGGTCCTTTTAAGATATTCTTCTTCTTCTATGACTCTACAGCTTGGTGTGAGCTTTGGCCTTCATAACTATTTGCCTCCATATCTCCCGGTCTTTCACCGTTGTTTTCCAATTTCTCACTTGTAATTTTGAAGCATCGTTTTCAATGTTGTCTTCCCATCTTGTTCTGGGTCTTCCTCTAGCTCATTTTTAAGATAATAAAGACTTTAATGTTCTTTTGGTTTACATTAGTAATAATAACCAAATAGCCCTTCACTAAGCTTTCTAGTATAGTGTATATATTTAAGTATAGTTACTGTTTTAATTAGACCCCTGAATATCATAAGTTTTTTTAAATAATTTTATTTTAACGTCTAGTTTTCTTTTAAATTCTCTTTTAAAAATGACAGATTAAGATATACCGTTACTTTATAAAATTTTGGAATTTTTGATAAGCATAGACGAGCTCCTATATAACAAGGTTAATAATATAAAGCTAAAAAAAACATAACAAGCCACTATATTGAAAACGACTGACAATAGACCCCCCTTTCTAGCCATATTTTATTTTTAGTTCATTATCAAGAATATCAGACTAGAAAATTAATGCACTATTATGCGAAACACCCTGTATATTATGACAATTTATATTAGTTGAGTTTTATAATAATATACACAATATATTGTTGATTGAACTTTTTATTTTCTTTTGTTTCTCAGATCGATTTTTAAACTGTCTCTTATTAAATACAATTGCAACTTAAATTAAAAATTACCATAATTTAAAAGAGAATTGGAAAAGGTTAAAGTCCCTCCAGTATAATATTAATATATTTTATAGCATTTGTTTTTTTTTTTTGAATAAAATTAAATATACATATATTGAAATTCCTTTTTGATCGAATTTAAATTTATAAAAGTTTCGAGTCTCCACGAATAGAGGGAAGTTTTCAAATAATTCCAATTACAAAATATACAAAAACAAATTCAATTAATCCTCTTTTCAGGTCGATTTTCTCTTTTAAGATTTTTTTTACTAATTACAATTTACCTTTTTTAGTTTAAAATTAATTAAATTAAAAATTCTTAACAATTGATTTTCTCTGATAGCGTTTTTTAATTGACTTGAAAATTATAAAAAAATTTTAATAATATTTTAAGTATCATTAAACTTAAAAAAAAAAGTTCAAAAATAATTTACAGTCCAGGTCAAGATTAAAACATTTAAAAAAAATTGTTTCTACATATATATATATGTATATATATATAAAAAAAAATCATAAATAAATTTTTAATTAAATATTTTGTCAAACAAATTAAAGTAAATTTATAATGTCATCATTTTCATCATAGTCATCACAGGCATCAATCGTTTTTGAATTTGACATATTCTTAAATTGAGAAAAAGATTTGAAAAAAAACAAAAATGGAAATAAAAATTAAATTATTTTATATTGTTGACTGTCTACTATGGGATACTGTTAAAAAAAAAAACTAATTTATTTCAATAGAATCTTACTACTAATAATAGTTTATAACAGTTATGAACATTGAAGTGTAATGAGTGTAGGATGACGTTTAAAAATATCATTCCCACCCTTTAATAAGATGAGAATCCACACATGCTCTTCACGTTTCCTTTCACAAAAAATTTATATTTCTTCAGAATTGGAATATATATAAATTTTCTATCATGAGACGTGTAGAGGGAATTACTTCCAAATAAATTAAAATTTGCAAAGAATCTTAGAATTTTTGATAACAAAGAATCTTAAAATTTGCAAAGAGTCTTTAAATTATAATTAAATTTAATTTGAAAATGTAGAAGCCCTCTAAACAAAGTGTACATATTTTATTATATAATTAAGACTTATGACATTTAGTCAGTCATTGATTTTTCAACAACACTTTTTCGCAACACACCTTATAAAAGTATGAGGTATATGAAATGTGCAAAATGTATTATAACCAAAAGACTTTTTTAATTTAAGTGAAAGTTTTCTAATTGTAATTGATTTTTTTATTATTTTAAATGCGACAACATTTTTATTTGAAATGAAGATTCATTAAGTAACTAAAGTATTATAATATGTAGTTATTACTCTATTCCATTATCTTAAATGTAGTTTTATATACCAACCACCCTATTTTAGGTAAAAATATTCTCACATATATTAAAAAGTCATGTCTTAACGTCAAAATGTTGTTCCTTAAATACAAAAATATTCATTTAAGTTAAAATTGTCTTCACTTAAAGTAAAAAGAATATGTATACTAATATAAGATAACGCAGAAAATCTGTTAAATGGTAGAGAAATTGTAGTTAATCATCTCGTCAGTGGACAGTTAAACTTAACATAAAACAGCATAAGTAGATTAGTAGGGGTTAGTAGAAAAAACTAGCAAATATAGAAACTGCAACATGCAGTTTCAATAAATAAGTATAAATTTAGAAAGACAGAACAACAAATGTTCTAGAATGCTATAAAACGTTATGTGACATTTACAATTTTTGTTAATTCAACATTTTCTTATTAAATTTCTAAACTTATTTTGAAATACTTAATACCACTACAATTAATTTCAAGCAAAAACAATTCTTAATACAAAATGTCATTAAATTGTTATTCATTTCTTCCTTATTATTTCTGTGTGTGATTGTCTAAAATTTTATCATTTGTTAGTTTTTTATTCTTATTTTCTCTTTTTTTTTTTTTTTAAATATAATTAGAATAAGTCAAATCTATATTTGTACTAAACTCGTAATAATTTGTAATACATGTCATGATAATTAATACCTATAAAAAGCAAAAAATAAAAAAAAACCAACAACAATAACAATCAAATAAAAAAAAAAAAACCACCACTGATAAAAAAAAGATTCTATCTGTCAAATTCATCACTTTTCATTCTCTATGCTCTATTCATCCACCCACATTCTCATGTTTTTTAATATTATTATTATTATTATGAATATTATGTAAAGTTATGTTTTTTTGATTAATTGAGTAACACTGAAAGAAAGAGAAAAAAAAATGTGAGTGAAAAAAATAGAAATATTTATAGGCCTTAAAAAAAGAAAAACAGTTTTATTTTTTTTTTGTTAAATTACAAAAGTTAATAAATGAAAGTTCACAAGTCACGCCATTTTTTTCATTTTATTTTTAGTTTAATTTATTTTCCTCATCACTTGTTTAATAACTAATTTCTAATTTAGTAGACAGTTTTAAATTTGAGCTTTGTAGTATGTATATGTTTATTTTTTTAATTTATTAATTTAGTGAAGGAAAATATAGGAGGGAAAATAAAATTTACACTTGTAAATAATTATTAAAAGCCCTGTTATAACATTCTGTGAGAAAATGTAATTAACCAAGGGACATAATCATAAATTTGTAAATATGTAATTGCGTTTTTTTTTTTGTTTTTGTAGTTTCAAATATTTTGATTAAAACAATTTGTTCTTTTTAATTTAAATGAATGTATGATGACCTTGATGGAATCGTAAAAAATGAAAATTACGACGTAAAGAAATTGGACAAAACAAAATAAAAAAAAAAAACTGTAAAAAATTAGTGTACTAATTTGACTCCTGAACTTAATTAGTATATTAACCCAAAAATGAATGAAAAAAAAAAACGTAATATTAAAAATAATTTTCAAATATAAAAAAAATATACGCCATGATCACGATAACGATCATGATCGCATGTAAAATAAAATTTAATTATCATATAGCGGGTCAATTACCTGTAATTTTCGGCTTAAAACAAAAACAAAATGCCAAAATAAAAAAAAAATAAAAACAAAACAATTTATTAATTAAAATTGAAAAGTTTATATACTAAATGTCCGAAAAATAGATTTTAATAAAGGAGGAAAAAGTTATTTTATACTGAACTTTGTAACTAATGTTGAGAAATTGACCTTGTCTTTGTGTTATTGACTTTATTCATGAAAATTTGAATGTTGGTTTTTTTGTGATAATGAAATGAAAAGGTGTTAAAATGTGCACAAATCAAACTTCTTTTTTAGGTTAATATTATATAGTTTTACTATAATTGAGTAATGAATAAGTGTTGAGTATAAGTCAGTTTTTACTTTTTTATTAATAATTTTACATAACACACTATAAGTATGAGTTTCCCATACCAAATGTCGCATTAGTTGAAAGTTAATTTTTATGAGTTAGAACATTTTTACCACAAGCTGTTAATAACTTGTCAGTACCAAATCAATAGCTCAATATCACAAACCCAAAATCTTATGTTTTAGTCCCTTAAAATGATTGAGTAAAACGTAAAATCAAGTTAACTCACGGTTTACTAATTTAGAGTCAAATGTTATATCAATTATTTTTTAGCCTGTCAAAATCATAGGAAAAATTATTGCGATTGAAGTTTTAAACATTTGTAAAGATTGTTAGGGTACAGTTCATTGTTGAAAATTCAAAAAAATGCTTAATATATATTTTCAAAAACAACTCGGATTCGCGACACGAACCGCTGCATTACTCTATTAGTGTTGTTTATCTATGCAATGTAATTCTATATTATCTATGAAGTATCTCTTATAACTTTAGGGTTGTCAAAAGTTGACAGATAAAAATTGACATTTATTTTGCATACAACTTAACAATTTAATAGTTAAGTCAAAGATAATGAATACAACTAGATGTGCACTCCCATATAAAAATTTTTTTAAAAAATAAAACCCTAATATGGGTCCAATATCATCACACATTTATACACGTTAAAAATTAAAAAAGCTTTTAAGAGAGTTAAAAATATAAATATGTCACGTGACTGTCGATTAACTATAGTATAAAGATTTAAAGAAGATAATTTAAGAAAGAATTTTTTATTTGCATTTTTTTTTTGTAAGCATGTATATGAATGCGATATGTATACATGCTATTAAATATTATTGTTGAATGAAGTTTAATAGATTTTTTTTTTACTTCACATCTGAAACAAAAAATATTTTGTTGAATTAAAAAATTATAGAAACGGTAAAGATAAATGTTTATATTCTTAACGTTTTTAAATTATATAGGTATACTTACATAAAAATATATAAAATATTTTTCTCAGCTTTAATTTTTGTTATTACACTTAATTTAATAACTTATACGGTTTTGAAAAATTTTAATATTTAAAATGTTAGCAAATAATTCTAATATTAAAAATGTTATCTTCTTATGTTGTATACGGAAAAAGATATGATTTTATTTTTAAAAACATATACGAATAATGTTGAATAATGAATGAGTTATCTGAGAAACCGTTAAAATTAGACCCTTTTTTCCAGAACAATTTTTTGTTTGTCTCAACATTCTAAATCACTCAGCTCAAAGAAGATTATTGAGAGCCGAAGACTCATTATACCCATCACGCATTAATTTTAAAATTCTTTTAATAAGTGCTAATTACTGACAAGCAATCAATGTATTTTAAAATTCGCTAATTCTAATGTAAAATTTAAAATTTTTACCCATTGTAACACATTTTTCTATTCTTTATATCTCGAAAACGGTGAGAGATAAGAAAAATTTATTAAGTACAGAATTTAAGAGCTCATAATATAACATTATTTTCAAATATGCTTTTCCATGTACCCAAAATATCGGGTGTTTCAAAAGAAAATTGAGTTTAATATAAATTTATTTTTTGTAAATCACCTCAAATCTTGCAACTGTTATTGTTTTTTATACTAATAATGTTCATATGCAACATATGAACATCATTAGTATAAAAAAATTTAAGCTCGTAGTTCACTTTACAAAAAATATACTACTTATTCCATTGCCAATGAGTTCAAAAGCAATAGACTTTTTTATGGAATTTTTCTAAAAACCCCTTACTAGTCCTATAACGAATTGATTCTTATGTGGAACACCCTAATACATAAATTTATCCTATTTTCCACACCACTAAAGAGGTAAAGGATATGGCGCGTTTTTTTTCGTGGTATCCCCAATAGGCCTAATCCACTTAGTTCTTGCAGTATTATTCTTTTAAAATTCTTAGTCTTCGTTCGCTAGTATAATTTTTTTTTAATGTGGTTCTTTCGAAAATTCATAAACAGTTTTTTCTAATTAAAATCAATAGAAAATATTCTACAAATTTTATTCTATGTTTATAACATGAATTAGCTTCATCAAACCATTTAGGTAAATCATTTATTCAGCTATTTTTAATTTTTAATAATATTCCTTCTTCGTGAGAGCTTGTTTTCATAATTTTATCAAAATTATTTGTAAATTTTAGACAAATTTCAAAAAATTCATTCGTGGGTGCTTTAAGTGATCCAAAGTCGGTATCATTTTTAAAATTCTTAAAATATATCAAAAGTTCGCTTTCATTTGACATTTTTGCTATTTCATTATCGAGCAAATTTTTAGCCTAATCACTGCAATTATTAATTGTACTATGTTTTAAAATTTTTTTCATTGCAAATCCTGCAAAATATCTTGTTGCATTTTCTGATAAAAATCTTGTTTCTGCTGATTCCGGCTGATTTTCAATAATTTCTATAGAATCTGTATTATCTATAGAATCAGTTATCTATAGAATCAAATAATTCTGTAACAATATTCCATTTAGCACACTTTTCTGATTTTCTTAAAGGGTATTTCATTAAATTATTTCTAATAGATTTGAAAAGGTGAGGAGTATCGTATAAGCAATAAATTTTTTCATTTTTATGAATAAAATAAGGCTTTTCTACATTTGCTCCAAGCTGTTTAAAAAAAGATTTATTAGTACTTGACTGGTCACATATTATAGCACGTATTTTTATTTTCAAATCCTGTGTTAATTTTAAAATTTCCATAACGGTAAAATTTAATTTACTTATAGGTATGGAATTTTCTGACAAAACATATCCCAAGATTTGTTTCCAACTGTCATGCAAACTTCGTATAATAAATATACAAGCATTTTTAGCTACTTCTGGCTGTCGCTTGTCTGAACCACATGCATAATCAACAAAACCTTCAATTTTATCATATTCCTCACTATAAGTAAAATTTCTTTTTATTGCCATTTCATCAAATATTAATGTAACTTCTCTAGACTGATTAGGAAGCTTAGAAAAATATTCTTTAATTTTTACAAATAATTCATTTGGTAATATTGAAGAAGTTAAGCTTTTTATTGGCAAATTATTATAATAAAGGTAAACGAAATTCAAGTTTTTCCCGTAAAAAGGTATAAACGGCTGTTGATTTAAAAAATATTAGCTGTGATAATTGTTTTCCCTCCTTTGAATAATATATATCATTCTTATTTTGCATACCACAAAATATTTCTCGGTTAGTTAAATTTTCATTAATCTTAACTGCTTTTCGTTTATTTAAAATTTTGTTTTTGCCTTTTCATTTTTTATTTTCATTTTTTTAAAATTTGATTTTCGTTTTTCAATTTGCCCGTTAATATTAGAGGTAAAATAAAATGAAAGTAGAGGTAAAATTAAATGAAAATAATTATTGCATTTTACAGAGGCATTTATTAGGTAAACTTACACAAAAAACGTGTAATCATGTTCTTTTTTATCATATTCTGTTTTATCTTGTTCTGTTTTATCATGGAACCTATTCGTTATTACACATTATGCTACATAAGAAATTTTCCCACGTAAAATTGAAAACACTTGTTATCAGAAAACCTAAATAACAATAAACATAAAAACCAGTAAAATTTAAATACTAAAAGAAGAACTGTATATAATATGTACCTAATTCAAATTCTAATGCAGTTTTCTAATTTCAGTTTTACTGAAACACATTTACATTATTTTTTCTTTAATGTGTCTACACGTCTTTCTTTATATGTATTATATTATTCATATGCAAGAAATTTTACATTTACAAGAAATTTAATTTTTTTCTTTATTAGATTTCTTTTTTCTGAATTTAAAAGATCATATACTCATTCGATCGCTTCAAAATATTTTTATTCGATGGCTTCAGATATTTCAAAATTTTTATCAAAAAAATAAAGTCAACAAAGCTTTTATTTTGTTTTTGTTTTTTTTTTCGTTCTCTAATTTAATAATGAAGAGAGTATAAAGCTTTAAGCTTTTTTTTTATTTCTTTTTTTTTTATTTTAAAGAGCTTGAATTTTAAGGTTTTTGTTTTATATGGACTGTGCACATCTAGTTGTATTCATTATCTTTGGTTAAGTTATATTTAGGTTGTAATTTTTTGTTTATTTAAAAGGTTCATAAAAGCAATTTTAAGAACTCTGGGTACAATTATAATTTTCTTAAAAATTTTAATGAATTTATAATTGGAAGAAATTTACTAAAATTGTTCCTAATGCTTATTTTATTTAATTTAACAGTAAAAAGAGTTTAAAAATACAACCACAGGGATCAATTAAAGCACAAATAATATTATGTAATAGCATCATAGCGTATACGTATGTATGGTCATATAAACTTCTTAAACATCCCTTTTTTAAATTTAGACATCAAAAGCAGTTATCTCTAATGTTTTTTTATTTATATATTAATAATATCAATTAAGGCCTTCCTTTGCTTTCTACACTTACAAGGGCGGACCTGCTCTCTCTCTCTTTTCTCCTGAACATTTTTGAAAATATTTAAATAAAATTATTATAAGTAATGGTATGGCATTTTACATCTATTTTAAATCCCCAAAAGCATAATTCAGTTCCATTTTTTACATATAACCATATTACATATATACCGTAATAATTAAAATATTTAATTATATAAATATGTCCACGTTTCTTCTATAAAAAGAAATTATAAATATTTTCAGTTTTTCTCCTTGTTTTTTTAATTGTTTTGGAATTTATTTTAAGCTCCACCATTTTTTTATTGATAATTGCAATCAACATCATATTTAATTTTATACATTTTATAAATTTAAACCCCATTCCATTTTGTAAAACCCACCCCTGCCATTGTGTATGATGTTTAACAATTTTTTAATGTTTTTTGTGTTTTAATCCTTCACAACACTTGTTAAAAGGACATTGTACAAAATATTTTTTAAGCTGAGAACAACATTAAAAAAACATGAAAACAGTTAAAGGGATATTCTACTAGATGATAAAAATATCAGCAACAACTACAACAACAACAACAACATTGAAGCAAGGACAATAAAATTTAATAAAAAACAAAGACTAAATAAATTTTAAAAGATACCTGTTGACAGTAGGCATTTTCTCTTTTTCAGTGGTTTATTGGTAAAAGCTTTTCAGCTTCATGTTTTTTTTTTATTATTATTTTTGGAAAGCTTATTAAAAAAATTGTGATGAGTATGTTTATATCCTTCCTGGGCTTATTTTATTTAATATAATTTATTTATTCATTTATGTTGGGTTTATTTATAAGTATACGCCGCTATATATATACAATGAAGAAGACAGGAATAAGGATGTACTACTGTATATATATATATTTGTATATAGTATATTAAACTTTTTCATTTTGTATAATCAATCATATTTATAAATGAAAGTTATTATTAAGTACTCAACAATATTTACAAAAATCTTCAAAACAAATTATTGAAGAATATTATTTCGTATTAAAGTTTAAAGAATCCTATGAATGGAAGATTCAAGAAAAAGAGGACTAAAATCAATTTAAATTATATAATATTTAATTTTGTTAGATTCAGTTCTTACATCGTTAAATCAACAACTCCTTTAACTATTTTCCAAATAATACATTGAAAATATTTAAGAAATGATGTTCATTTAATAATGGCTTTTTATGGGTCATCAAATTCAAGGCAAGGACAAGGGAATAAAAGGAAGGACTGTTTCATTAGTTTTTTTTTTATTCAAAAACTATATTGATTTGTTAATCCAAAGGAAATTTAAACCATAAAAACTGTTTATTTTATTAGTTTTATTTTGATTAAATTAAATTTGTTTATAGCTTTAACCTTTACTATAAATGTTAAACAAATTTAATATTTATGATTAAAGGGCACATTTTATGTTTTTGCAGCTCTGGAAATTAAGGCCAGAATGTACTAACACCAGAACTGACAATAAACTAACGCCATACGAATTTAAGATAATTTTTCTGGCGTTAGTTCATAAGTTAACTTAATAAAAAACACAAAACCAATTAACGTCAGAGTTCAATGAACTAACACCAGAATCCAATAAACTAACGCCAGAATTCAGATAAACTAACACCTGAACTATCTGTGAAAACGTTATAACGAAAACTCATATCGCTTATTCCAGAAATTTCAGGATTACGTGATATAATAATTTAATTAGAAATAATATCTAGGTGGCCGGATGCAATGAACTTACACGAAATTCCAATGATTTACACAAGAATCCGATGAACTAACGTCAGAAATCAGTTTTTCAGGCTCTATTTCATTTTCAGTTCTGGCGTTAACACGCAGAGCCTATTTTTACAATAATCACATAAGAAAAATAAAAAAAATACAAAATTAATGAGAAATTTGTATATTTTTTTTTTCTGTTTTACATTGTTTCCGGTTCCAAGTCTCTACATTTTTTGGTTTAATTTTCCTGTTTTTCCTTTTATTTTTTTTAAGTAAATTACAATTGTCATAAAAAATTTGCCCTAAATTCTAGTTTTTCACCCTCTGGAATAATATATAAAATTTTGACCCAAATGAATATAATATAAAAGTGTATTATGTAATTTTCTAGCTTGTAAATAAATAAAATTTACCACTTATTATATAAAATTTTCCCTATATAATATATATATATATACATCAAAGAAAGAAGTGAAAAATTCCATTTAACTTTAGAGTAACGAACGTGTATTCAAACGCATAAACAAAATGATTTTTTAATGATTCAGTTTATGCCTGTGACCTATTTAAAAATTTAGTGTTGTAAATAAAAACCTTCTTATGTTGTTGCTTTAAATCTACGTATGCTTTCCCTTATTAATAAGTAAAATTCATTAAAAATGAAAATGAAAATTAGGTTTCGAATTGGTAGGAATGATTATCATAAACCAAAAAATGCGTTGGAGGAATTAAAGGGATTTTTAAGAGGGAGGAATCCTTCGCTAAATACAAATTTCATTAAATCTTTACAAAACCACGGTTTTTTGGGCTGGTACCTTAGGCTTTATTTTATAAAATTTTAAATGGTACCTTAGGCTTTATTTTATAAAATGTTCGTGACTCGAATAATCTTCTGCAAGAAAAAGTGAAATAACATCGAAAATTTAACTTTTTTTTGGAATTACTTCATTTGGTTTTAAAACGGTTTGGTATTGTGGCGTTATTTAATTTTAATGCTGTTCTAATTCATCCTTATAGTTTAAAATGAAATCATGCACGCATATCTCTAAAAATTCAGAACTTCGAAAAAAAATACGTATAACAAGAGAAGATAACTGATTTTGAAGCCTCTAACTCTAAAACCTACCAAATACCTACCAACACATCGTCCAAATACCTGAAACCCACCATGTATTCATTTAAATATTAGAATTTTAAGAATAAAAGATATTTGTATACAAGGTGTATTTCTAATATTCCTAATATACACTTTTGCTATAAAATAAAATACCTAATACCTATATACTATGTTATGTATATATTTCGATTTAAACCAATGAACCATTTTCTTTTTAAGAAAGTTTTTACATACAAAATTTTCTTTTGTAACTTTTCTTCGATTCCAAAATGCCACCCTCCCAAAAAACACAAACACGGTAGCATTAAAAAAGAATTACTCACGTACACCGCACCCAAAATTTATATACAAAAAAATGCAAAGTTGGTAATTAATCTTTGTGTATATATATACATATATATAAATATATATGTTATGTAAACATATATTTACATTTAAAATACAATAAAAATGTAAAATAATACACATTTTCAAGGATTCGCATAAAAGGATACAAAAAAAAAAAAAAAACAAGGATACTTGTATTTGTTACATATAGAACAGTAGGAAATTACACCGTTATTTATATTCATTTTTTATTATTTTTTTTTTTTTGTTTTTTTTATAAAAATGTGCAACATTAGAAATGATTTTATTAAAAAATAAAATTCAACCTTGAAATATAAAATGATTTTTTAAAAAACAATAAGTATTAAAACTTGAATATATGTATTTGTCTTTTATAGGTTTAAAATATATATATACATTTGTATATATATATTTGTAAATTATGCTAAAAGGGTAATTGTATGAGTTTTCTTAAAAACTAAAAATGAAAGTAAAAATTGATTTGATGATTTTTTTTTTGTAATTTTGTTACGACAATCATTTTCATTATTTGGTTTATTATGTGGGTGGATTTTTGAATGAATGTGGGTGGATGCAACATAAAGGGTTTTTTTTTAAAACAATTAAGATTTATTTTTTATAGAAAGAAACAGTAGTTAGCTTTTTTCTTTTCAAATTTGAAAATTCATAAATGTAGGTTAAAAAGATTTTAAGTTACAAAAATGAAGGGGTTTTTTAATCTCACTAAAAATGTGCAACATAAAAAGTATCTCATGAATTTATTATGAGTCATTTATTTTAGTGTATTTTTTGTTTTTTTTTTTGTAAAAGATTTAGGTTTGATATTTTATTGTTAATACCGTGCACATTTTGGAAAAATTAATTAATTTCGAAAGTGGGTCACAATCCATGTATGCCAAAATCATCTTGCAACAAAATTTTGATCTTATTTTTATCTTGCATTACATAATCTTGCAAAGTATTTTTTAAGTCAAATAGATTGTTGCTTTATTTTTAAAGTGTATGTATATTACAAAATAGTTAAGTAGGACTTTGGGGTTGGATTCAATCTTAATGAAATAAAAAATGACGAATACAAGGCGAGGATTGAAAATGAGTGAAATAGAACCATGGATTCGAATTCTGGGAGCTCTCGATCGAACTAAGATCAAACATACACAATTTCAAAAGAAATAAAGGTATAAGCCTAAAATTTCGTACAAAGGTGTTACTTCCTATTTCCTTTGTATCCCTATAGGATAAATTGAACAGTTAGTTGAGGTACCAACAATACACCTTCCAAGATTAAAAAGTTTATCTCTCAAGTTAATTTATTAAAAATTTAAAATTTGGTACAAGAGTCTTTTGTTTTCACTACGTTCCTAAAATTAGGAATTAATTAAAGTGGTTGTTCGGAGCACATTTTTTAAACAAATAACGTTAAAACCTGAAATTTAGTACAAGGTAGTTTTGTCCTCTTTCCACTATTTTTTGAATTTCAAAATAAATTAAAGTTGTGATTTAGGCACCTATCACACGCCTGCCACATTTGTCTTGGCAGGCGTGTGATAGGTATCTTATTTCTTTGAAATTGATAAAGTTTTAAAAAATATAAATTTGGTAAAAGGTAGTCCTGGTCCGGTTTGCTTAATTTATTTTAAATCTTACATGACTTGACTCGTGTAAGAGTCAATCGAATATTTCTGATGTAGGATATTACTAAGACTGTTGCTTCTACTTAGGGTTGTTTCATTTTTAGCTTTTTCTTCAAAAATATTTAAAAATATTAAAAAAAAATTAAAAACCATAATTATTAAAATTTATGAAATATAATTACAAGTTAAAAAACAATTTAATTCTTATTTTAAAAGCTTAAAATGACTTGGACATTAGAAATTAGATAATTATTTTAATTGTATTTGTTTTTTTCCTTGTTCACTACAAAATTTATTTGTGTAATAAATAAAAAAGTTAAAAAATTAAAAAAACAAAAAGAAAATAAGAACAAAAAGCAAAATTGAAAAACTTAATTTGTAGATCTTTTTTTTGCCAATTTGTAATTTGTTTTGTTTTTTATTGTTTTCATTTTATAATTTAATCAAATTCAAATTAAATTTCGGCTATTTAATCCCCAAAAATGGAGAAATAAAAAAAAAACTTAAAAAAATTATAATGGAAAATACAAAAAAAAAACAAAAAGTGGCACTTAAAACAATGGACAAATAGAGAAAGCAATTATCAAATGAATTGCTCTACAAAACAAAAGTAATAAAAAGAAATAAAAATAAAAACATGAAATAAGACAAATAATGACAACACACGGGGAAGTCAAAAAAAAACAATTAAAAAACACAAAATACAATGTAACAAAAAAAAAAACAAAAGCGAACTACATTAGCATATACTATCCAATATCTTAAGCTTTACTCTTGTCTTGTCAAATTATACATGATATTTAAGTTCAAAGCACTCCGGTACAAAAAAAATTATTAAAGCGAATAAAAAAAGTTTTCATTTAATCAAAACAAAAATTCAATTTTTCTATCGTATATGGAATTGCCAATAATGTTAAAAAAATAAATTAATTTTAATCGATTATCTTATAACTTGAAATTCGTCCTTTTACACGCTAAATCTTAGCCTGATACTAGATGTATCATACAATTTAACAACTATTTTTTTATTTTATTTTAACTTTCAATTCTTTAGATGTATGAGTTTTACTTTGACATTTGAAATGTCATTTGTCAAAATAATATGTATTAAGTTATTAATATAAGAGCGTTATTACGAAAAGCAGTGTAGGTAGTTAAAATTAATAAAACATTTTTCTCTATCTAACTGTTTAATAAAAGTATGTATAAAAATTTACAAACACATCGATTCATCTAAAATAAATCGATTATAATAAAAATTTCAGTGCACAACCTGGATAAACTTTCGCAAAGAGTTGACGCGTTTTTAATGAAATCTAAAAGAAACATCGATTCAATTTTAAAAATAATCGACTATATAAAAAATGTTGGTGTACAACCCGAATAAACTTTCGCAAAGAGTCGACGCGTTATTAATGAAATCTTAAAAGAAAAATCGATAAGGTAAACTAGTTTAAAAATGTCAAAATTTTTTATAAAATATTTTCTTATTGAACCAGAATAGAACAAGTATAATATTTCGTAAATCATATTTAACCCTGCAGTATAATCATATTTAAGATAGAGTGTTCCATCACACAATCTTGATCTCCAATACATTTTATTCTTAAATCTATAATAATCCAAGAGATTAATTTAAACTTCAAAATGACATTGTCGGACAAATTAATACAAAATTGATTCGACAAAGATTTTAACAATTTTTTTTTTAATTGTCATTTAATTTGCCGATCACTGAAAAAAAAAAGTGATAATTTTTTACACGCGTTTAATTTTACTGTCATGATTTTAAGCAGGCGGTATGTTTTTATCCATTTATTTGTGATTAAAGGTTTATGTCCACTTTTTTTTTATGTTGTATGTTCTTCTCCAACTGATTCGGTAGGTTTTTTTTTATGTCAGACATTTTTTTTTAAATTTTTTTTTCAGCTTTTCGGAAAAAAATGTGTTTATTTTTTTTTTTTACTGACTTTGCATGTGTACGCACTAAAAGAATTTTTCTTTAAAAAATCACAAGCGGAACAATATTTAGGAGTGAAATTTATTGTTGTTCCGCTTAAATAAAACAAAAACAAAAGAAAAGTTAAATAATAGCGGGTGATAACAATAAAACATGTTTTTATTTTTTCATTTGTTTGTTCATTTTATTCATTTGTAATTCGTTATTATCAACAAAATTACTTGAAAAAAAAAATTGAACTAAAAAACACAGCATAAATTTTAAGTGAATCGAATTGTTTCTTAGTTAAAAAAAAATTGTTTTTAATGAAAAAACTAAATTTGAATAGAATACATAGGTGCGCAATACGCGCCTATTTTATTGTCCACCTCATGTAATTGTTTTTTTTCTTTTTTTTTAACTATTAAAATACAAAACAATAAATAATGCATTAAATAGCATAAAAGAGTTTTGTAGTTAGCATAAAAGAAATTGAAATTAGGTTGAACGAATACGAATATACGAGTTGAAACATAGTAGGGTTAAAAATTTAGAACATGTAGCTTTGACGTTTGTTTACAAAAATTACAATTATGAATATTTACGAGTATTTTTAGTGCGATAACGCGATCACACGATCACTCAATTATTCTCCCATAATTGTGTTTACATTATAATATGCATGTATGTATGTATGTATATTTATTTAATTAAAAGATTCTAAGCGCGTAATAGGGTTAAATTTATATTAAATAAAAATTACCGACATGAAAATATTTATTAAAATTTTTTTTTAAAACATAAAAGGTAGAAGAGAGATAGATATACATAATACATATGTATATTAATGAATGCAAATATATAATTTAAGAAAAATTTAGTACTAAATATTAATTAAATTGTTTTGTTTTTATCAGGTGTTAACTTTTTAAGATAAGATTTTTTGTTTTAATTTTTTAACTTTACGGAAGTTAATATCAAAATTTTGGTCTTATTTTGTCTAGACTAACTGTAAATATTTTGAATTTAAAAAAAATTGGCACAATTTTGATATTGGTATACTTATGAGATTTGATTTTTTCAAAATTTAAAATATTGCTTGGATTAAATGTAAAACATACAGGACTACATAACATAACTATTAGATGCTATAAGATATCTGTATATATATATTCACTTATAAACCGTTATATTATTTTAATTTGAATAAATGACTTTTAAAAATTATTGAAAAAATTTAGTACATGCTATAATAACATTATTTATAAATATTTTTTGGAACTTTAATTATTACTAGTATCTGCCTACACCTCGAAATTCGAGAAAGTAAAATAAATTATCGGTGTCTATATGGCTGAATATGAAAATTGAAAAATATTTAGAATGGCATGCATTTTGTACGAGTATTATCGTATTGAATATCTTTTTTTTTTTTAAGCGCTAACTGTACAATTTCTGGGCTAATAAACCTGTCTATACCATAGATACATGTTGCAACAGGGGATCGTATTATATTCGTGTTATTAGATAGGAATTCCACATACAATTTAAATCTTAATGAATTCCACATATAATTTAAATCTTAATGAATTCCACATACAATTTAAACATGAGTTAGTACTAGACCTTATAACATGTAGAAATGTAATATTTTGTATTTTAGTTTTATGGTATTCTATATCTGTGAGTTATATTATTCAACTAAATTATTTGTTTATATTTTGGATTTTTTTATATTGTTATGTTAATGTATTTTTTTATTCAAGAAGCCTTTAATTTGAACCCAATGGAACCGAATGGTAGTCGAGTCAAAAACCAGAAAATTTTTTACTTTCACTGGGATTCGAACCCTGGCATTTCGAATGAAAGGTCGACACTCTAATCACTGTGCCACCCAGCTGTTAAAGCTATCATAAAACTAAAATTATGGAATCGGTTGGTAATTGCTCTGTTAATATACGTACTCAATTTTTTTTTTCGATTTACAGATTAAATACTATGATTTGATGATAACCTAAAAAAAATCGATTGATAAGTGTATTAAGATTTAGCTATTACAAAATATTAATTCAAAATAATTAAACAACATGTACATCAAATGATATTGCATTAACATGTTCACTTTGTCTAACTAGCCAAACTCGCTTTGAATTGCACTAGAATTTCAAATCAATTTAATTATTAAAGCTTCTAAGCTTTATACCTTATTAGTTCAATATAATTAATTAAAAGTGATTGAATAAATATAAGAATTGTTTTAAAATAAAATTAAAATAAATTCTCGACATTTTCTCAACTTAATTTACAATTAACGGAAGTTCAAGCATTTAAAAATCAAGGTTTTTTTTTCTACAATTAATAAATAAAAGATTAAATACTTCAATCCAATATCTTAAATGATTATAAGATAAATAGACTATAAGATAAATAGTAAATAAAAGCTCAGCAAACAATGTATACTTTTATTACAATAACAAAAATAATTGCCATAATTAAAAAATAAAATTTAAAAAAAAAACATAATAATATTTACTTAAGCATAAACTTACAAATAAATAAAATTAAATTTATAAAAATATTTTTAAATGTAAAATCATTTTATTATTAAATTATTGTGGTGAACTAAAATTAAAAAATGTAATTAGTCACGTTCTTAAGGATTTGTATATATATAAAATTAAGAACTTGTAAGTTAAATTTAAATACAAATGTAAGGGGGTTCAACCTCTTTTTGCTATAATGGAAAATTCCATGAATTCCATGTTTAAATAAAAGAGTTGCATTTTTTAAATAATATTTATTATTTACTGCGTTTACTTTCTCTGATTCTGTCTTTTTTTTTTTTTTGTAATTTTGTTTACATCTTTTTTCATTCTATGTTTTTTTTCTCATTTACACCGTTTTGGTTAAAAAAACTAATTAAAAACAGATACGTAGCTACAGGTAGTATTATTTTTGAACTGAATATTTTATCTTTTTATAAAATTTTTCATTCACATCACTGAAATTCTTAATTTATTTTTCACCATTTTTATTTGGCCAATAAATAGGGATCTATGTATATGTATCTTATATGATAAAATTATCTTTTTAGGTTTATTAGGCTCAAGAGAGTTTATTTTTTTGATTCATGAAAAATTTTAAATTTAGTTAAATCTTAAGATTCTTTCAGGTAAGATATAATTGCTAAAAATAATTATATTATCTTATTATATTAATTCATAACATGTTAAAAACGATTTTTATAAATATTTGAAAAAAATTAACATTTTAAAATTTTTAATTCTAATTTATATCTCATTAAACGAGTGCAATTTTAAATGATTAATTACAAGTGATTAAAATTAATTATTTAATTATAGTGAATTTAATTTTAAAAATCAAAAATAATAAATTAATAGTGATCAGAGCTGGTGATTTTCAAGTACCAGGTGCTAGTCAATTACCAGTACCGATATTGGAGAAAATGCTAAATAAAATTCATTTATACTGAAAAAAATATAAGTACCAGTAAAAATACTGTTAATCACCAGTATTTTTCCAGTATTAATTTAAAAAAATAGACTTTAATTTTTCCTATATTAGTGAATTAGTAGTACATATAGATGGAACCAGAAATACAGTCTTTTAAATCCCATTAATATTTCGGTATAAGGTTTAATATTACATATATTAATTTCAATTTTTAAATTGAATTGGTCTTTATTTTTAATAATATTTGAAAAATATTTAAAAAGTAACGGTTTCTCAATCAAAAGTGCAAATACTAAATATTTTATTTATGTTTATCTCAATTACAAGATATTAGAATATAGTACTGGTGAATTCTGTTTAATACTGGTGAATTTTTTTTAATACTGGTGTTTACTGATTAATCTTTATAAGTATTGGAAGATACTGGTAAGTACTGTATAATACTGAACAAATGCTGATAATAATTACCAGTAGCAATATTTTTACTGTTGCTTGTATTTTATCTAGTACCAGTATTAGTATTTGAATTTTACTGAATATTTTTTTTCCAGTATCGCTACTGCTACTGTTTTTCTTATTTAAGTATCAAATTACTTGAAAATCACATCCTCTAATAGTCTAAAAAACATGAACATATATATTGAAAACTTATTTATATATAAATGTAAATTTACCTAAGAATAAAATTAAATATAAACTATCTATACTTTGTTAAGTATTTATAATTAAAATTGATTTTTAGTTTAAATATATATAATCAAATATTTATATTAGTTATAAATATAACTTTAATAAACAATAATTATTATATTACATAATTGTTAGGTGTATATGTAAAACTTTTATTTTGTTATATATATAATATATATATATGTATTTTCTTTATTTATTTCATAATTTATGAGTTTTATAAGTCAGGTTTCTGTCAAAAAAGTTTTATTTTATGTGGTAGAGGTTATGTTTTTTTTTTCTGACTTCGATTTAATAAATTATGTAAAAATAAAAACGAACCAAAATATCTACAAGATATTTTTATACATTTTCAATTTAAATGTTCATTCACCCCTGAATCTACCAAAATATAAAAAATAACGGAAAATGAAAGAATCAGCCTTATATACCGTTATACTAATAATGACGTAAAAAATTGTTCACCCATCAATATAACTAATCTAAAAAATATTAACGCAATTTTATAACGGTAAATATGATGGAATAATGAAAGTTAAAATTCTATATATATATATATATATATATATATATATATATATACATATATGTATGTATATATATATATATATATAAATATACCCAAGTGAATTCCAAGGGTGAATAAATATCGGATTTGAGAAAGAGAGAAAAAAAGAAAAATGTTAAACATTCTATTAAGGAAGAATACGTAACTAAATTTTAAAGATTTCCGCTTCCCCCTTCGGCTTCCTGCACTTCTTTTTGTGCAAAGATATTTTGTTACCTAAGTACAGTAAATTACCTTTAATAACGATTTTTGGAAAAAGAATACCTATATATATTAATACATATATATACAAAATTAAAAAGAAAAGTTATTCAACTCAAATGGAAGTTTTAATTAAAAATATTTTGCTTAAATATTTCTTAAATATCAAAAAAAAACAATTCAAAATTAGTTCATGTCCTTTTTTTTAAAAAAAAAAATATCTAATTTTATTTGGTCAAAAAATTTTCATATTACTTTTCTTTTAATTTTTTTTTTTTTTGCTGAAAATTAATTTTCCAAAAGGAAAACTGAAAATAAAAACAAATTTCAAAAAAAAAAATTAATAATTAAACGGACAAAAACTCGGTGACCTCATAAGACTGCAATAAATCCCTTTTTAAATTATAAATTAGGCAATTTAATGTTAAAAAAAGGATTCGTATGGTTTATTTTTTTATTTGTAAAACATGTTTGTAAACATTTAGAAAAATATAAACAAAAATTTCCTTTATGTAAATATTTAATTAAATTTCATATTTATTTATTTGGGAAAGTAAAAATTAAACACCAAGAAAGAAAAATTAGAACATATTTTCTAAAAATTAAAATATTAAATGTAAATAAAATAATGATTGCCGAATCCTTATTAAAATTAAAAGTTAAAAAATAGCCTATCTGAAAATATGTTATTGAGAAATTTTAGAACTGTAGGAAACTAGTTGAAAAAGAAAACTATAAATCAAATACAATTCTAAAGAACCTTATAGCCTATCTACAATGAAGCTTTCGTTTCACTCTCATAACGTAGTCAACTAAGGAGTGTCCACAATGAAATATACACGACAGCGTTCTTTGAAATTGTTTTGTTTAAAAATTTCATGAACTTAAAAATATTCAATAGTTTATTTTTTATATTATTTAACCCTAGACAGAAAAAAAATTAATAATTTTACTAATTTATAATTCTGACAATATATTTTTTTATTTATTTTGACACTATAGCGTTCAATTATTTGACATTTGAATACGTTGAGAGAACGAAAAAGTTTAAAGTTAAACAACTTTTTTAATGGTCAGGGCTGCGTGTATTGCAGACACTTTCATATAATTCAAGGAATTTAACTTAGTATGACAGAGAGCTAAACGTAGTGTAGGGAGCGAAACAAGGGCGTTCATTGTAGATAGGTTATTAAAGTAAAATTTACGGAAAATTATATTTTATTTCTATTAATTATATTTATTTAAGTTTTTTTTTTATAAAAAATGAGGAAATGAGTGAATTAGACTGTGCACAACGGTTTAAGCAGTACAAAATAAGTGTTTAAATACTAAATTGTTAAAAATATGAAACTTTACCTAGAGCAGATCAATTTTATAAAAATTTTTGGCCAAAAAAACACTATCGATTTTTACTATGTTTAAGAGGACTAGGTGAATTATGTGAACATCGTTTATAGTTTAGGAGTATATTTACTAAGCCGTTGATTACTCGGCTATAGCTATTGTATAAGATTATATATACACAAATTTTATTTTTGCGCAAGGCCCGCAAGAGTTATTATTGTATATATATTTTAATTAAATCTGATTAAAATATAAGATAGCTATAAGAGTTAAGGATATTATTTTTATCAGATATGATCTGATCGGGGGTTTGAAATAGAGACCTTCCCTATGAATGGTCCATGTCTTAACCACTATGCCTCATATACCATAAAATGTAAATACCTTTGGTAAAATGTCAGTGTTCGAGTTTTATTAGAAATCGAGTAATGCTCAAATAAAAACAACATTTTATGGTAGCTCCTAAAACCTCCTGAACAGACATGTTCAATTTTAATAGCACAAAATTGATTTTGAATTTTCCAAATGAATTTGACGGACAGCTAAACGCATATAGCTAAATAAACTCAATTTTCGATTCTGATCTGAATTCTTTATTTTCCTAAATAATAAGTTTATGCTCAAGCTTTATGACACGTTTTTTTTTATTTATACTATTGGTAACCTTATAATACAGATTATCTCAGAGTATATATACATCGTATAAATTATTCAAATCTTAGTACTGTATTTTTTTTTTTTGTACTTTTTAACACGTGATATTTTAAGAGAAGAATGAAAATCAAATAAAAAAAAACACGTACACACCTTTTAACAAATATAGAACACAGGTTAAACATAAATTTATTTAAATAAATAAACATAACCTAAAACAAGTATTCGAGTACACAAATAAAAGGAGTGTTTAAAAGTAATAGGATTTATTCAAGTACTTGTTTCATTTTTTTTTTGGAATTTATTATAGACCTCACATTTATGAAAACTTATAAACTGGAACTGAAATAACCCTTGGGTTCAGTTCACTCTATTTTAACTTCTGCAATTATAAGTAGGTTTATGGATTTTGTATAAAATTTTGGAAAATATTCAAAGAAATTTTCTTGAAAAATCTCTAAAAATGTCAATGGGTTTCCTGAATGTCTGAATGTCTAATGAAATTATTTAATTTTGAATTTTTATTACTTATACATGATGTACGTGTCATTATTTATTTTTACTGACATTTATTTAAATAACATGAAATCATTTATAACTTTCATTCTCATTTTCGTTTTTATTTTCGAAAATTTTCGTATCTCATCCCTCTGTTCCTCCTAAAAAAAAGTTTTTCAAAAAGCTTCTCATCCTCATGGGAGATTTTTTGTTTGTTTCTGAAATAATTTTACTTGACATTTTCACGAAAACAAATTGATACGGAACATTTTGTTTTTGAAAAAGAGGTGATGGCGGTGTAGGATTATTGGTATTGTTCTAACCAATAATAAGGTGATAAATTCCATTTAAGTTGGTGACAAAAAAAAAAATAACAAAAAATTTGTATAATTATGTATTTTCGTGGAAAAAAGGATAATCAAAATGCTTACAGTTGAAGTAACACGTTTTCTTTTATAATATGGATTAAAATTGTAAGTTAAAATGACATTTTACTGTTATTTCTATTGTTGTTATTGTTTTTCTATTATCCTTAAGTTGCTTTTTGCAAAAAAAGGATTAAGAAATGAAGAATAAGTAGTAAAAGTTTTGTTTTTAATGTAATCTATATGTTTTAATGAATTAATCTTATATATAAATAGTTTATGATTATACTTTTAAATATATGAGAATGGTTCTAAGAGCAGTTTAGTTACTTTTTTTTAAAGTCTATAATAAAATTTTATAATATTTTCTTAATTAATTTGCAAATTTTAATTTTGTAACCAAATGCGCAGAACGGAACCACTGTATTTCAAAGATATTTAGCATTGCCTGTTTTGTAAAGAAATTATAAGTATTTTACAACCCATTTGACTCATTTTGAATTTTAACTTCAACAAACGCACCGTCGGCACCGATCTATCTTGTATTAATTCTCATAGCAAAATCATGTATATATGCATAAAGTGGGTTGTAAATTCAAAAAAATTTCCACACATATGAATAACATACATGAGCCACAGTGGATACACCGCTTAAGATAGAATTGCTAACTGGACTTTATTTCTATTATTTTTTGTTATAAAGTCAAGCCGAATTTATTTCTTTTAACTGTGCTTTCTTCTTGGAACACTCTTATATTGTACCCAACTCCAAACTGAATATTTTAACTAGAAGCATTTAATCCCCTGTTAAATCAACTATTAAAATGATTGGATTTTAATAAAACTGATTATCAACTCTTCCAGCTTTTTTTTCAAGAATAATGCTTTTGGAATTTGAATTAAGGTCTACATCCTCTGTTTCCAATCAGAATGGGAAATACAACCAAGCGCGAAAATTTGCCAATTAGGCGTTATTTCTCAATTAAATTCGAAAAAAGGCCTATTCGGCATTTTTGCATTTTATCATATCCCGTTTTGGCGATCACATTAATTTAAATTTTAAAATATCTTTTGTAATTAAACTATTAACTTTCCTTATAAAACTACAGCATAACTACAAATCATTCACATTAATCCATCAACAATTTAATAATTGACTATATAATAAATTAATTCACAAATTCATAATTAAATCACTTCAGTTAAAATAACAAAGAAAAATGTTATGATTAAATTAAAATATTCGCCTTACGTAATTAAAAAATAACAAGTGCATCAAGGTTAAGACGATTTCAATTAAACGTCGTCGCGTCTTATAGAATACAAAACTTGAATTAAAAAAAAAAAATAATAACTCTTTTAGAAATAAATCTTTTTATTCAAGGTTGAACAATCTTACTGTATATTAAACAACTTAGTTGTTTTAATCAAAATCTAATATTAAATTGTCTTCTCATATTTTATTCTTTGTAGTTGTGTTTCACTTTAAAATTCTTAGAATTCATTCTCTTATTAAAATATGACTTTGCAATTTGATTTTTTTTTTAAATTTTTTTTTTTTTGTGCAATTTTAATTATTAAAAGAAAAACACATTGTTTGCTTCCCAAAATTCTTAAAACAACTTCTTTGTTCCGGTAATCATCGACCCACGTTAATTTTTATTGATTCCAGATAGAAAAAAAAAACAACAATTATTAAATTTTTACCTGTATATTATTTATAATTCAACTAAAATCTCCCAGCAGCTATTATCATCGTGTACTCATCAAAAAAAAGAAACTGGTTTCACATTTTTTTGAAAAAAAAATTATAAATAAATTATTAAAAAAGTCAACATTAACCGCGGGTCGCGACACAAAATGCTTAAAAAAAAAGTTTTAAAAAAACATTAAAAGCTAAAACCAAGTCAGGTGTGGTGTGGAAGTTTTTTTTAACTCTTAAAATTACCAGTCATTTAGAAAAATTATACAAAAAAAAAAGAAAAATGAAAACAAATTGGAACTTTTTAGAACATTATCAAAAAGTTTTTAAAAAATGTTCCCATATTGTTTTATTACGTCCGTCCGTGTGTATTCAATTTTTCACCGCTTAAAATAAAGAAAATAAATTTAAGCTACAGGGTTAGGTATTGCCAAAAAAATTATTTATTAGCCCTGCCGTTACGGAGCTACAGTCCTCAAAAGTTCGAAAGAGCGCTATATTTAAATTGTCAAAACAAATGATTTATAAAGAATGATTTTTATAATATCAAGTTTTTATATACCAAGGAACGTCAAATGTATGGGGTTGCCATACGGTACTCTAATTTACCGTTAAGAAAAACTTAATTTTGGCAAAATTCTTAACATTTACAAAGAGGAACCTAAAATTTTTAGAGGATTTAAATCTTAGAAAAATATATAAGAGTCTTTTAAGAAAATTTTTGGTATGGCCCTTAGTTTAGGAGCTATATGGGGTAACTGTTAAAATTTTTTAAAAGTAATAAGCAAAAAAACAGAGTTCCAGCATTATATTTTTACGTAATATCATCAACATGTTAACGGTTTTTCTTAATTAAGGGTTTCTTTAAAATTGGAAAGTGTGTTTTGAATTTCTAACAAAAGTTGTATACCCAAAATTTATTATGTATGTAAAATTGTTTAATTTTGAAAAATAGCTTTTTAAGAAAACCTTTTGTTTTTTTACTACTTGTTTAATTCAAGTAAAAAAAAAAAAAGATCTGCTTTGATTATCACGTGGAAAGAATGATTCTTAAAATAAAAAATAAAAATAATAACCAAAAAATAAAATACTAATAACAAATTTGTCAATAAAAAATAGAACAAAATAGTAAAAAAAAAAAAAAAACGCCAGAGCTTAAAATTAAGCTGACGTGAAATCCACAAATATTGACAGTAATTCGTCAATTTTCTATTAAGATTAATTTGAGCAAAAAAAAAATATTAATAATACATAATAATAATCATTCTATTTAAAAGTAAATAAAACTTATGAAAATATTATATAAGTAATAATATATAATATACATAATGATATTGATGAAGTCAACATTTAACCTTTTATTGAAACAGTTTAAGGTTTAAAAGTTTTAAAAAACTTTTTTAGAATTTGAGCTAAATGAGCCCGCTTTGTGTGAAATCAAATTTGATATCAAATAATAATATCTCTTAGTCTTTAGATATTTCAACTGAGAGTTATTCTTAAGTTGTTAAACTAGAAGTCATCTAATATTAAATTTTTTTGTGGTTGTGGGAGGAGTTCTCTAACCTCTATAACCTCTAGTTGTTCCATTGGGAAAATTAATTTGTTTATATGCCCAATATTATCAAGTCACGCTATAGTTCAAGATCTTCCTGCTTGATCACTGATAGAGTTTGAAAAACCTATTTTATAATTAAAATGCTAATACATCTAATGCTATAAATTAGTTGTCAACATAGGTTGTTAAAATAGTTGTGTAAAAATTTTTAATTTGCATCACTTTCAAAACTTATTGTTATTTTTTTAATTTCATAAGTAATTCCTAAGAGCTTTTATGATTTTTAAAATAGCACTGAAATAAAAATATCATATGGTAATCTTTTAATTATCTTCTTAACAAACTGTTTAAATAATTCTGAAAATTATAACTGTTGCGTCACTCTTCACCTCTACTTTTTTAATTTTTATAACACTATTCATTCAAGAACCGTTTCCATTTTTTTATTTCTGATGTAGAAAAATGCAAAATTTTATTTCAATGTCATCTTAACATTTTTAATTTAATACCACTTAAGGGTTAAATTAAAATGCAAAGGTAGTTAAAAAAAAATTAAAAATAAAAATATAAAAACATATTTATTCTTTAATAATACAGTTACATTAACGATTGTATGCATGTATATGTATATTTATATAATATATGATTAAAACTTGATCTGTTGAGAGAAGGTCGTAGCATCACGACAATTTTAAATCTTATTTAACATTTTACCAAGTTCTCATATAACTTAATTGTATATGTATAATATAAATTACAAAGAATAATATTATATTTTTTTTTATATGTATATATATAAACTATCATATATCAGTTATATTTTTTAATATGTTTATTTAACATTTTGGTGAGTTAGATATTCATAATTAGGCAAGGTAAATGCTACAATATAGGCAACAATGAGTTTATATATACATAAATTTATTTAAAGATAGTTATTATATAGATAAATTATAATTACAGATGCATATGTATATACATAACAGAGAACTGTTAATTAAGAAGCTTTTTTTATACATTTAGTTCTTAGAATATTCGGAATATGTGTATCTGTTTTTTTCTAATGACATTTTGTTAATAGGGGTACAATAAGTGATAAGTTTTGCAAATTTAATTACTTTAGGCAATGTTAGGGTGGTCTCTATTGTAAATAAAATTTTTATGAAATATATTTTGGTTATTGTGGGTTATTTTATATTAGTTAATATTTTTCTGTTATTTAACATTTTCATAGATAGGTACATTTCTCGTGTTTCTAATTGGAATGTTGAAGAGAGCTTGTAATTAAATTAGAATTAGTTTTTTTGCTTTTTTTAGTAATAAAAGTTTACAATGGTTATTATGGACTACTTAAAGTTATAAGTTATAACTTTGATATAATTTTGTACTTTTGTATTTTTTTTTTTTTTTAAATTTATACAGTAGGTTAAATAAATCTTGTTTTAAACGTAGGCAGTCATATCAGATATTAGATTTAAATTAAAAAAGTTATTACAAAACTCGTAGGAATTACTGAAAGTAAAAAACCTTTAAAAAAATCGTGATTTATGAATGAAACTATTGTTATCTGTGTTTGGTTTAAATTTGTTTATTTTTTGAACATATGTGATTTGATTTTATCACAATTAATTGGTTGCTTAGTTACATACACGTGGGTTTAAAAATGAACTGGAATTTTTCGGTATGAAATTGTGTCAATAGTTTTTATAGAATTAAATAAATTAATAAATTATAAATAATTATTGTATATACATAAATAAGGATTAAATTAAATGTATGATGAAGGTTTATTAGTTTTTCTATTCTTTTATAAAAACTTAATCATTATCTTCATTGCTATCAAGTTTTTTTATTTTTTATTTGGTAATAACTTTTACTTTCTTTGGTATACATTTGATGATCTCAATTTTGTATTGTAATCAATTCAAAGTCAATCTCTTGAATAATAGAAAAAAAAAAATCACTTAAAAAGTCAACCAATGTTTAAAAATATACTTATATATTTTAAAAAAAATTTGAAAAAAAATTAGCTGTTAGTTCCTCTACGTTTGTCTGTCTGTCCGGGTGTTTAAAAAATTTCAAAATAAAGTTTGAATAAAGCAATAAAACTTAAGTTAACTCAAAGAAATGTCAATGTTATTAACTCAATTAACCTTGACATTGATTGACATATCCTTTGACAAATTTACTGACATTGGTATATTGATCGAGGTAAAATTTGGTTATGATTCACATTGACAGTTTGATGTTGACATTGAAATATGACATTTAAAAGTTTTTTAATATAAAATATAAAATTTACTTTTGATTAATTTTAAGAAAAAGAAGAACTATCTTTCATTTCAGCAATTTACTTTTATATTTTATATAAAAACCCTTTTAAATGCAAAAGATCTGCCTTCAATTTTTGTTAGTGAAAATTTTCAAAAATTTTAAGCTTAAAAGTTTTCAAACATTAAAAGAACTGTTTCTTATACCAGCAATTTATTTTTATATTAACATAGTGACAAATTCCCAAGATCTGCCTTAAATTTTTTATTTTTTACATTTTAGGGGGCTAGTACTACTTTAATAAAAGTATATATTGAAAAAAATATTTTTTTTTTTATTTTATTTTTTTTATTTGTAATTTTTTTTATTATTTCTGTTGAAAAAAAACTTTGAAGGAGGATCGAATTCAGATCTATTTACACTCTAAGCCACTTTGCTGACCCCTGAACCATACAATTCTTATAAATTTATGGTCAGATTCAAATATAAATGTATCACTAACTGACAGAATGAAAAATAAAGCCATAGACACAGGCAAGTTCAATTAAAAGTATATAATAGAGTTTAATTAAACGTTATTTTGATTTATGGATATGCCATGGTTAATTTTTGATTTTATATATATTCAAAATTAGCTTAAGTTAGAACCCTGAAAGTTGAAACATTGAAAGCAGTTAGATCATTGTAAATTGAATCATTTAAAAAAATATTTTTGTGTTGCCCGCCCTTAAGTAGCTGCAGCAAAGAGTCAATAACTCAAAATTCGTTATTGAAAAACACTTATAATATATATGGTCATTAAATTGCAGCGATGTAGTATTTAGCGTTTCATAGTTGTGCAGTGCTGAACGATTTATCGCATAATTAAATGACATTTGATTCAGTGTGACTTTTCTTATATTTTATTTAAAACTTTTGAACTATTACATTGGAGGATTTCAACTAATGTACAAAAAATGACGCTCAAACATTATATTTCGACACATATATTAACATCTTAATTTAAATATTTCGAAATGCACCTATTTTTAAAAACCCTCAATTTTTTCATTCCTTATTTTAATTAATTTTACTTTAGTCTTTTAAAACATGTTTGATTTACTGATGCTTTTCTTTCAATTGAATAAAATTGTTCGATGATGCGAGCAAGGTTATTACTTAATTTAAAAGTATATATATATAATGCCCAAGTTTATACAAAACATGGTACTGACAAAAAACATAAAACAATCTTAAAGATAATCAGGTAAAACATTAATTTAAAAAAAAAGAAAAAACAAATTCTCAAGGAAGTAATTATTGACAAATTAAATAATGTGTTTTCGTCTAGTACTTACTATCTTTTTTTTTACAATACCTCTTATGTTCTGACCATTTAATCACTATTCATTATGTTACAAAAGTTTATATTAATTTTTAAATTCTACACCGGGTGTATCTACTCTAAAAAAAAAAAAACTTAATACATAATTTAACAAAAGAAAAAAACAAATAATACATAAATACTAATTACATAGTTTAAAAAAAAAAATTACTTTAAGAAAATTACAGATAAATACAAATTATAATAAAAAATTTACTTATTTTTTACTTTAAATTGTTAGTTATTGTTAGTTAAGAATTGATAGAACGTTTTTACTTTATTATTAAAATATGTATAAGTTTTTTTTTTAAGTTAAATATTGAAATAATTAATAATATGTATCTTATAGTATAGGTACACGTATTTAGAGCACCTGGTTTGGTTTCGGTTGATTTAATTAACAATGGAAATTTCCAGAAATAAAAAAAAACTAAGTAATACAATTTTAAATAAAGTGTGAAATTAATGTAAAGAAAATATAAAAAAAAATTCTATAGGCTTAAAATTAAACTATGAAATAACTTTAAAAATTATCTTTTAAAATAATATTACGTCAATGAATGTGACTAATCTATATTAAAAACTAATATCTTTAAAGAATTTTTTCAATGTAATCAATTAAATTTGTTTTTAAATTTAGTTACTAATTTCACTTTAAATTATCAATGTCATTAAAAATCAAGATAAATCTTGTCGCTTATTAAAGTTTTCTTTTCAATTTCTTTGAGCTTTAACAAAAAATAATCAATGACTAATTTATGTTAATACAATGCTAATACTAATCAATGTTTGAGTTTAAACTTTAAAAAAATTTGAATTTTGCCGGTTATTTTTTTTTTTAAATTTTAATTTATTATTAAAAAAAAACTCAAATTAATAAATATAAACATAAATATATATATATGTATATATATATATATATGAAAAAAAAGTATTAATAATAGAATAATAATATAGTAATGTGAGTTTGTGAAGGAATCGTTCAAATTGTTGATTACATTCCCTGACATTTCAAATAAGCATTACATTACCGTGTTTTTATAGTAAAGACTTGAAAGCAGACCAGTAAAATTCAAGTACCAGTACAATTACCAATTACCTAGTAATCATTACTTGCTTGAAAAAATTTTTATATAAATACTTTGAAAACTCAATTAACAGTTAAAAGAATTCAGTTTTTACTAGATGATTTTAAGAAAGTATTTAAATTTCCATTTCAATTACATTTTGTATTTATTTTTGAAATTTCGTTATTTTTGTAATTATTTTTTGAAAATTAGTTACATTTTTAATTAATTTTTAATATTAAACTACTCATAAACTCTGAATAAAATTTACAGAGTATGCTAATGATAACCCATTGATAATGAGTAGCTACTTTTACATTAAGGACTTTTAAACGCTACATTATCGCTCATTATCAATGGGTTATCATTAGCATGCTCTGTAAATTTTATTCACCAAAGTAAGGTAATCTGGGAAAATAATCCCCAAGCTAAATATCATCAAAATGTTTTGTTATTTTATTAATCCATTTATTGAGTACAGGGGACCTTGGGCCTTAAAATTTCCAAAATTGTAATGTTTTGGAGGATAACACAACCAATCTTTATCAAAAGCCTTTAACCGCAAGTCACTATCACTTTTAAAACTATTTCATCATTTTGATACGAAGTGGTTTCACGTAGTTTTATATCCGAATGACCTGTATATTTCAAGTACCAGAACTATTACCAGTACTATTACCTTTACCTAATACTCATTTATTTGTTAAGTATCAGTGTTAGTAAAAGTATCAAAAATACTTTTAAATTAAAATTTAAGTTTAATTACTTTTATAATTACTTTTTGATACTTAAGTATTTTTGAGTAATTAAGTACCCAGAAATACTTTAATATCAAAAATTCAATTATTTTCCAAGTATTCAAGTATTTTGTAAAAATTTTCATTTTTAATGAAAATGTATGACTATATGAACAGATTTAAAAAATCATTTCACAAAAAATCCAAAAAACGATTACTTTCAATTAATTTTTTTTTTTTTAAATTTAAAAAAAATAAACTTTAAGTATTTGTCTTTGATCTGAATTTTTTTACCTGATTTCAAGAAGGCTTAAGTCCAATGCATTACCAATTTTTTTTTTATAAATTACTTAACAAATTCTATGAGTTGACAATATTTGAAGATTATCACTAATTGACATTAATTCGGTCAAAAATATATGCGATTACAAAATTTTTTATAATTGAATAATAAAATAGACTGTGATACAATCTATAATAAAGTAATTTTAAAGAGTACCTATTTATGTATTTGTTTTGATTTGTTGTCAAAAGTAAGTTTTCCAATAGCCCACCATCTGATATATTTGATTTCATATTTCAAAACTGATATTCCAATATGTTTTGATTATAAGATTTTTTAATTATTTTTTAATTTAAAAAAACTTTCTATAATGTATTTTTAAAAAGGAATTCGTTGCTTAGTACTTAGTTCCATTCTTAATCGAATACTATATGGCATATTAAACTATATGCTTTCATTATTTTCATTTCTATTTTTTATTTAATAATTTTCACATATTTTATAATCGAAATTGTCTGCAACATGATTAAATTTTTTTTGATTAAGTATTTATAGATGGAATATCAATTTTGATTACATTTCAAATGTATACCATATGAGATATGAGTTCACTGAATTTGAGTATGTAATATGCATTAAAAATGCAATCGAATCGAACATTATTGCATTTTATTTTTTTATTTTTTAATTTCGTATCTTTTCACAGACGTTTTTGTACAATAAAATTTCACTTACACTGTCATTCTAAAATTTTATTTTATTTTTCGGAATGAAAGCAAAATAGGAAAAAAAAATAATAAATAAAATTCTTTTCAGACGCAGTCTGCATATCAAATTTCCATTTGAAATGAATTCTGAGGGATTTTATTATGCATTTTATTGTATGTGTGTGCGTTCATGTACTGACTATTGACTGACATGAGTTCATACATTTATTATTATGTGCTGGTATAGACTGCATGGATCGATTTCCATTGTATTTCTGTATGTAGAGTTGATGTAGAATTTATGGTTTTAGTTAAACGCCAATTTTTTTTTTTGTAATATTTGGGACGTGGGAGATTCAATAGTTCCAAAGGTAATAAGTTCATAAAAATATTAAAATTCCGGACTCAATTCCATTTGAAAAACTATGCACTTATACAATGGTGAAGAGCATGCAGGACAGACTGGTTTCCGGCTGACTAGTCAGATTTCAAAGGCATCAGACTTTAATTCGTTTTACAAGATATCTATATGTGATATTCTGAATTAGTAGGGATTTTAAAGTTGAATTCTAAGTCAGAATATTCGTTTTTATTTACAGTCCGTAATCATTCATTGGACTTTAATTCAGTCCACCTAAATTAATAAATTAATCAGTAAAAAAGGAATATTTTCTGGCCCTAATACCAAATGTAAAAGGCTCATTCAATTTTGGTTTTAATGTCAAAATTAAAAGGGAAATAAGGCCATACATTTTTAAGAAACTTTCAAGTGAAATTAAGTCTATTATATGAACTTATTTCTTATGGAGCTGTTGTACCCGCCCATTTGGGACTAAATAAATTCAATCCACCAGAGTTTTAGGTAATTTTTAGATTACAATAAATAACATGTTTGGTTTTTTTAATAATTTTAAATATTCAATATTAAAATTGCCTTTGTTGTTAAAGTTGAAGTTATATTTGATTTTGTTATTAATTGAAATTAAAAAAAAAAAAATTTAATAACTTTCTAATTAAAGTGGGGGAGTCTACAATAAGTTTTTTTCAACTTGAAACGTACCACCTTTTCATAAATTAATAAGGTTTGGATATTTTTAATCAAAAACCAATTTTCTTTTATTAATTAAAATTCGTTATTTTGGACTGAGATTTATATGATAAAATGATTTAAATTAAATCTCTTAGTTAAAAGATTCAAGTTTTTCCTAGATTCGTTATAGAAAAAATTCATTAGAAACAAAAAGTCTTCTTAGCATTCCAAATATTTAATCCTATTAATCTTCTATTTTTTTTTTTTTAATCAGATTTCTTTTTAAAATAGGACTCAACAATCTGTTCTTATATTCCTTTTTTCATTCCATTTCCATCTCATTTATTCTATCAGAATTTAATATCACTACTGTATATTGATTCCTTTAATTGATTCTTTGATTGTTTTTTTTTTTTAAGGATTTTGTCCAAAAATATTCGAAAATACTAAAAAGAATATTTTAACAAAACAATCATTGGTACATAACCCTTATCAAGTGATTATATTCTTAAATGGATTAAAATTGACATTTTCTATAATGGAGGTGGGTCAATTTTTATTTTGGTCCATTTTTTCTACACTTTTCACTCTTCTTTTGAAAAAAAAAAACAAAAATCAATAATTCCTAAAATAAAACTGAAAATGCCCATAATCTTTGTTTGTTTTCCTGTGTTATGGAGATGGCAAGAAGTGCCCTTCTCAAATATCCAAAGATAGTAACCAATCGAGATATCAATTTCGAGTTAAGGTTACGTTTTATGAAGTGCTATATATGGTCAGTTCTCCTGTATGGTGTTGAATAATGGACCCTAAAAGTAGCACGCGTGAACAGAATTGAAGCATTTGAAATGTGGACATACAGGCGCATGTTAAAAATATCGTGGACAGACAGAGTCATAAATTCAGAAGTCCTAAATAGATTGAGAAAACAAAGAGAACTACTCTTATCAATCAAAAAACGTAAAGCTGCCTACTTTGGTCATGTTATTAGGGGTCAGAAATACGAACTTCTGCAATTGATCATACAAGGGAAAATTGAAGGTAAACGAGGTGTAGGAAGAAAACAAATGTCCTGGTTACGAAATATTAGAAATTGGACAAATATAAGAACGATAGGAAATTTAGTCCACACAGCATCGAATCGGGAAGAGTATGCTAATGTAGTTGCCACCATCCGTTAAATCATCAAAATTCGAAGGTACACGCTTACATCCAGTAGTGGATTGGCAGTGGAAGAAGAAGAAGTTATGGAAAAACAAGACCTGAAAAGTTAAAATAATTGATTTTTCTAAATCATAAAATTTTTGAAACGATCCAAATAAAAACAAATTGTTAAACATATGGGTCTATTAATATATAAAAATCCCATGCTTTGTCCCATACTTTAACTTTTTTTAAACGTTTTATAAAACTCAGAATTTCAAAAAAAAAAAAATTTTTATTAAAAACCAAAAAAAAAATTTAAATATCCCTCATATATGTGTACATTTATATATTCATGAAAATAAATCAATGCAAATCAGGTATTCTCCAATGAAATAAACCTCAAAAAAAAAAAAAAAAACCAAAATTTAAATAACAAAACCCATACCTCAACTTTAGAGAATAAAAAAAATTCTTTGCACGTGTTTAATATTAAAATGATATGAAGACTCCATACAACATACAAAATATATTTTTAACCAACAACCCAACAAACCACTTGTAATTCATTCTACGTTTTTTTGTTTTAGTAGATATCTAAGTTAATTTCGTGTTCTTACTGAAGAGTTGATGATTACAGACCATTAAACTAAAATCACATATCCTTAAATTTTGTTACCCAACCCTGCCATTTTAATTTGAATTTAAAATAAATTTTATTGTGAATAAATCTTTTTTTTTGAATTTTGGTAAAATTTAAAAAAAAATTGCGTTGTATTAAATTTCACTTGTACTATTGTGAATTTTAATTTAATAATTAATACAACAACAACAATTCTTAGTAGTGTAAAATGAGGTGAACTTTGCAAAAAAAAAAAAAAAACCAAACTATAATACAAATTTTTAATTAAAAAACAAAAAGAAAATAAATGAAAAAAAAAATTTACATAAATGGTTAAACATGGGTTCATCCCATCCATTAATTCGTTTTTAATTCATAATTTTATTTAAAAAAAAATTTCTTATTAAAAAATTTATAAATGGCCTCATTGAATATTTTTACTCCCTAAATTTGCTATTTTATTTTTAATAATAATAATTTTAACATGTGAGTATGTTATGTTATGTAAACTTTCACTGTACATTACATCAATTGTTTTGAGTTTTAAGTCGATTTTTTTTTTTTGACTAGAATTATTATTTAAACTGAAATTTTCACCAATTTTTACAATTTTGTTAAACAAAACAGGGTCGGATACAATTACTCGGTTTTAAAATTCTTGCAAATATAAATCTCGTTTTTTTTAAGTCTCCAAACACAAAATCTCGTTTTTTTAAATTTTCGATTTCGAAGTATAAATCTCGTTATTTTTATAAATATTTTTTATTTTTTAAATTCCTTGACTCATATATGATGCATTTTCATATGTTGGCTACGAATTCATCTCTAAAATCCCTCCTAATTCAGAATCTTGCAAATTTTTTAAATATTCTGGAAAAGGTGAATATCCTGGTTTTGAAGGCAAAATCTGAGTGTTTTAAATTTTACATGAAGTTTGCAAAAATTTGCTCGAAGTACTGAATTTTGCGTTTCAGGATCTTCTACCCTCCGAACCTTTCTAGTTTCATTACTGAAGTTAGATTTTGCACCCAAAACTAAAATTTAACAAATTTTATCTCAATTTGACACATTTACAAAACTAAAATTATCACCTTTTTCCAGAATATAAAAAAAGGGATTTTCTTAAAAGAAGATTTTCTAAAACGAGATTTTCTAAAACGAGATTTTATGAAAACGAGATTTTCTTAACCGAGATTTCAGACCCAACCCCTTTAAAAGAAACGATATTTTTGCAATAAAACGATTTTGATTTTGGAGATTTTATGAAAATGAAATTCTGGTATACGATATTTTGAGAAAAACGAGATTTTGATTTTCGAAATTTTAAAAACCGAAATATTTTACCTAGAAAAAAACAATTGCAAAAGATTAATTACCTGTTAAACAGAACATTTTAAAGCTCAGGTAAATTCAATCACAATATAAACTTTATTGTATGTAGATTTTTGTAATTTTTGTTTTATTTACTTTGACAATAGACGTGTGTGTGTATAAAATCTTAAATTTGTTTTTTTTGTTTTTTTTTTTTTGAATTTTTGTAAATTTCACCTTTCCAAAAAAAAAAATTGAAATTCAAAAAATGATTAATGAAAAAAAATGTGAACAACAGACAATCAAACGAATTACAAGTAAATTGTATATGAAAAAAAAAATAACATAAGATTTATACTACACCCACTTACAAGATTTCATATTTATTTAGATATAATAAATTAAAGTAATGAAAAAGCGGTGATGGGGGTGGTCTGCATTTTTATATTAAAAAATATCACTGAAACTTAAGTGTACAGCGATAATGAAAAGTGAAAAAGGATCCATAGAGATATTTATACTTAGAACTACCTGATGTTTCCCAACAGTAGGCTTACAGAAAAACCAAAATGTGATAAGTATTATAATATATCATTCAATATACCTATATGTATCTATTAGATAATAAAAAAATCTAACAGAAAACATTTGAAAATATAAATATGTATGTAATATTAAAATACCGGTATAAATCTAAAAATGAAGTGAATGACTTGTAATAAATATAAATTAATATTACATAAGTTTTTTCTATTATTTCATATTTCATATTTCCAAGGTATGTCAATATATATGTATTTGTATATACAAAATATTATTATCATTCATAATGTAATGTTGTAATATATAAAAAATGGAATAAAAATAGAAATTGTATTCGTCCTTTATAATAAAAAAAAAAAAATGAAAATACAAAATAGTAAAAATAGATATTAATTATTCATATTATTGTTTGAATATTACATTTACGCACGTACCTCTACTATAAAACATTTAAATATTACATTTATTTCAAATGTAAATACCTACATATATATATATAAATACAGGGTGTCCGGGACTCAAGTACGCGCACTAAACTCAGTGAATGGGGGCATTAAAACAAACAAAAAATTTTACTGGAATGGGGGGTCTATTGTGGACCCTTTTCGAGAATTGAGGGATTAAAGATTTAAGGAGAATTTTCATAAAAAAATCAATAACTTTTGAACAGCTTCCTGTAGAGAGATAAAAAAAATAATACATTTTGTAGAGTAAGTTGTCAGTTTTAATTTTTGTGTACTAATGATCCCCATATACCCAACAGTTACAAAGTTATGAAGGTTCAAAATGATTTTGAAAAATTAAAGCTGACAACTTACTCCATAAAATTAATTTTTTTTTTATCTCTCTACAGTAAGCTGTTAAAAAGTTATTGATTTTTTTATGAAAAGTCTCCTTAAATCTTTAATCTCTCATATCTCGCCCAATAACTGAGTGTAGTGCGCGTATTTGAGTCTCGGACACCCTGTATATTTACATAATTGTATTTTGTATCTATAAGTACACAGATAAATCATTTTAAATTGATTATAATAATTCCCTACCCTATTATTATTATTAATATATAGGAACCGAACCCCGCCGATCACAATTTTTTTTTCACCACAAATTACAAATGGGGTTCGTCAACCTTTTTTTTTTTCAAGTGCAAAGCATCAAAATAAAAAAAAAAAGAATAACAATAACAAAATTTATTATCAATGATGATGAAGTGAGCTTTTTTTTTCTGTTATTTTATCATTTTTTTGTTTTTTTTTTCTATTTTTACATTTTCTTGCTTGCCTTTTGATTTGTTTCACCTCTCATAACTAATTTCTTTCCTTATTATATTACAATTTTTCCTTTAAATATTGTCAAAAGTATCCTTGTTAACAGTTATATTTTTATATAATATAAATGTATGTATGTATGTCTATATTTATGTATAGCTACTATGAAAAATATATTTAAGAATATGAATGACAAAAAAAAAAATAAAACCCAAAATAAATTAATTGTATCTTAACATTCGTCTTCGTCCTTTTTTTTTTTATTTAACTGTAAAAAACCAAAAAAAAACTAAATAAAACAACAAATAAACTTACTTTTGCTTTGTATATGTATTGGTGGATAAAACAATTTTCCTTTAATTTTTTAATAATTGTTACAGACTTCTAAGGACAATCTCACTTTTAATTATACACAATATAATCTACTATAGAAATTTTCTTTTTTCAAAATTTGTAAATTAAAAAATTTATAGTAAAAACACACACACACACGCACAAACAAATTTTTTTAATTGAATTTATTAGAAAAAATAAAAACAAATACCGGAAAAATTTTATTTTTTAATTTATTAAGTTATAAATAAAAATATAACTATTGGAATTTCAATTAAAAAAATTATTATATATTATTTTGTTTGTTTGTTTGTTTTTTTTTTCTTTGGTTTTAAAAAAAAAATGTGGTTTTCTAACTTTTATTTTTATTTAACTTTTATTTATTTTTTCAAAAAAAAAATCCGTCTGAAACATGTTCACACTACACGAAAGCTTATCTCCAACTGAATTGAACTTGAATAACAGTATCTTTTGTTATAAAAATAATATTGGAGGGTTTTTTATTTTAATTTAAACTCAAAGCAACCCAACCAAAATAAGAATGAACACAAAAAAGAAAATAACAAAAAAAAAAAAAAATAGAATAAAAAAAGTCATAAATTTTTATGCTAAAAAAAGCTTTTTTCATGTTATATGTTTTTAACAGAACATTTTTATTAAAATTCATTCATATTAAAATTAAAGTGAAGGAGTGAGAACTTACTGAGAATTAAAAAAAAATTGAGAGAGAGAGAGAACTTAATAAATAAAATAAATGAAAAAAAAAAAAAATTTATTCAAATTTTGAGACAACTTTTTAGTTTCAATACAGAAGTTTAAAATAAGAAATTTATCGGAATTTTTTTATAGTTTTAGTTTTTCCAGTTGCTATGGAATAAAAGATTGAGGTTTTAAAGTGTTTTAAAATGTTAAAAAATAGTGATTAAAATGTTTAATAATTATATTTTGATTTTACTAAAGGAATAAATAGTTGACAGAACTTTGAAGTTGAAATTAATTAAAAGAAAGGGAGAAAATGTTGTATTCTTTGATCTTTAACAGATTTTAGTAAAACTTTTACAGATTATTCGGGGAGATGAAATAAAGTGAAACGAAATAAAGTTTAACCTTTGTATCTGCTAATCACAAATCTTATATATATATATTTGAAAAAAAATAGTACAGTAGTTTTGAATTCAACTATTAGATATTAACAAAAATCATAATTGCACAAAAACAGGTAAGTATTAAGTATATAAATATTTTGGAAAGTGGGAATATACTGATTTTGTACCCAACTTCTTAAACCAAAATTTCTGGAAAATGTTTTTCAGAATATTTATAAACTAGAAGGGATATTGTAGTTGGTTATTAAATTTACCCCCTTTTTCGGTTTTATCACTGCTTATCAAATTAAAATTTCTAAAAAGTGCTTAGAGGCACCACTTTAGGGTGGAAGCCTTTATTATTTTGAATACTTTCTTGCAAATATATTTACGAAAAAGCCATAAGGAAGGAATTTGAGATTATCTCAAAATCAAGATATTTCTTTTTTTACCGGAACATATTCTTATTTTTATACGAAAGATTCTGAATTTAGTATTGATTCTTATTTATTCATATGAGTATTTAAGTACTAAATTAAAAAATTTTTTCATAAGTTATTTTCAAATCAAAATTCATGATTATTTAAAAAAAAACACGGGTTAAAATGATATACAAAAAGTCAAAATTATTTAAATTTAAATAAATTAATTACTTTTAAAATAATAAATTCAATATATAAATTAATATTGCAATGATTAGTTAATTTTAATATTAATCAATATACCATTGAAATTTATTAAAAAACCTAATAAACATTTTCTAAGAGTGCTTAAAAATTTATGTCAGAAACTAACCTACAACATTCAATCTCAAAACGGTTTTATTATTTTACAATTATGAAGTTATGTTATTTTCATATATTTTTTTATCAATTAAACTAAATAACATAATATTGTTCTTCATTTTCTCTCAATTCTCAATTTTATTAAATTATTTAAAACAAAACTTGAAAAAATAAACTTTTTTTTTTCCAACAATCTCAACAATTCCAATACAACTTACAAGCAATTATAGGAGTCAGTAAATAATTTCAAGAGCATAAAAAACATTAAATATAATTAAGTTTTATTTTTAAATTTAAGTTGGTAGCCCTGTTTATAACTAAAGTTATTAATATACATATTTTTATATTCTATATACCTATGCATATGTATATGTATTCAACGTAGGGGTGCTATTGAAATGTGTTGCGTGTTAAAGTTTTTGAAGTTGAAGTTGCAAGTTGTAAACAAAAGCAGTAAAAAAGTTTTTTTTTTTAATTCTCTTCCTGTTTTGTTTTTTTTTTTGTTGTTGTTTTTTTTTTGAATGAACATGCGTACCGCTATTTGTTTACAATAATCAATTCTTCTTCAACTTCTTATGAAAAGTTTACTTTACATTTATTACCCAGTATAGAGTTATGTTGAGAGCTTGAATATAATATACCTATATATTGACATACATATACTATCATAAATATGTTGCACATATACATACATAAATTAATATCTTTAAATTTTGTTTATAAAAAAAGGGAATAATATGTAAAATAAATATTAAAAAAATTTTTTTTTAAAAAGGTATTTTACAGTTATACACCACACGTCATTATCTTATTTTCCTGTGTTTCATTTATACCCATTTTGATTTTGTGGGGTTTTCAATTTTGTTTTTTTTTTTTTTTGTGATTTTATGTTTTGAGGTTGTGTATGGTTCATTACTGAATATAAGGTGTAAATACAGTTACAAGGGAGTAAAATGTTTTCAGATACTTATATACATATCTATAATACATAAAATATATTTATGCAACATTTTATATTTCAAATATTAGTTTAAGGGTGGTGGCTGATGGTGTGCTTTAAATGGTAATTTAATTTTAAGATACATCTGTGATACACTACTGATATAAAATAAAAATTGGGTGAATTGAAAAAACCCAAAATAAAATCTAATAAGAAACATATGAGGGGGAGAACAATCAAAACAATTCAAAGAGATTAATGTTTGGTTATTAATTCTTTTATTTTGATTCAAAGATTTTATTCCTAATATAAAAGATTTTCTTTCAAATGACATAAAAAATCAATTTAAGATTCAACCATATTTAAAAAAAAACCAAAAAAAATCTGGGCCAATTTGATTGCATAAAAATGTCGATATGAAATGAAAATTCTGAAAATATTTTTTAAATGCATAAATATTTCATGCAATTATCATTATCTGGAATATTATATTATTAAGGAATTAATATTATTATTGAAATTTATTCAAATTACATCATTAAATCGTGATTATAAAAACTAAAAATTAATTTCAAAAATACCGGAAATATTTAAAGTTTAATTTTTTTTATTTTTTCTTATTAGAAATGATTATTAAAAGTTATTTTAAAAATTAATTGAGTAATCGTTTATTATTAAAAAGATATATTAAATGACTTGGGATTTTTTTTTTTTAGTAATTAGTAAATATAATTGATAGTAAGTTCTAAGTAGTTTGTGTTGTAGTTTATTAGATTCATTGAGATATGGTTATTTAATTATTAGCTCTTAAATATGATGAGTTTTTGTGAGTTGCTATAATTTATACATATTCATATTTTTATTTATTGCAATTTAAGTATTCGATTCGATTCGATTGGATTCCAAATTTTAAATTTAGTGAGTGGGGAGTTTTTAAATTTGATCAAAAACATGATTAATGTAGTTTTTAATGTCTTGGTTGTCAGGACATAGAAATAATTGGTATAAATATTATGACAAAAGTTCCGGGGTCAAAAACGCCCTGGAAATACTATGATTTAAAAAAATAAGCACAATGTCCTCGGGTTGCATAATTCAAATGAGTATGCCAAAAGTTCCCTTAGAATTGTGTCATAATTCCTCTTTATATATTTGATGATGCGAGATTCTATATTAGGAAGCATATTAAAGTTGATTACAAAATTAAAGTTGTTACTTTTTCTAAATTATTTATGAATTCGTAATGAGAAACATTATATTAGAAACCATTTTAAGCTGGTTACGATAAAAAGAAAAAATTGTCGATTTTCTTTATGATCTTATATTTTGGAAATATTTTAATTGTTTTTATACTTAATTTTAAACATTTCAGTTTTGGAAGTCTAAAGCCCCCGGAAAATTTTGTCCCTCACATTCAAATTATAAACTGCCCGAGACTTTTGACTTTCTATTTATATTTAAGTCCTCGGGGGACTTTTGGCTCCAGAACTTTGTCCTCCATACTCCATAAATTTCTAAAAAAAAAATATACTCCATAAATTTCTAAAAAAAAAACAGAAAAAAATGCATATTTGCAAAACATTAAAGGAAGCATTTACCCTATCCATACCTATTACTTCATAATAACTAAATACTTAAAATAAATTACTAAAATAATTACACGATATTACAAAATATTTTCAAATTAATAAAAAAAAAAATATAACAAACAATTTTTTAAAATTCGAAAAGTTCAAAGACCTAAAAACAATCAAAAAATACATAAATTACTCCTCATTTCCAATCAAAATATAAAAAAGTTTACAAATATACAAAAATATTACTAATAATAGTCATACAGGGAAATAATTAACCCCTTAATTATATGCATGAAAAGTACATTTCTTTCAATATAAGTTCATGACAAAAGAATTTTTACAGTTCATTTTCGTTTTTTATTATTGTGTTGGTGTTCGTATATGAAAAAAAAACCAAATATAAATATACCGTTATTTTATACAAGTTATTAAATGACCATAAACTTAAAATGAGAAAAAATTGGTCACGAGGATGAAAGGTTATTGCACCCTTCAAAAAAAACAAAAAAATAAATCAACATTCTGAATTTATGTAGTGAAGAAATTTTCCCAACAACAACAAAAGAAAAACGGTATAAAAGAAAATATGAAAAGCTTAAGGATTAAAACAATAAAAGTAAAGGATACAAGAAAATCAGTTAAGGACAATGAACTTTCTAGAGGTTTTTGTTTTTATTAGAATGTAATAATTGTGTTGTTTTTTTTTTTTGACCACTAGACGATGTGTAGCATAATGTAAAAGTATGATGTATTATGTGAAATATTTGAAATATTTGAGAATATGTATCGCTTTTGTAGTAGGGATTTAGCCTTGGCGGAATTTTGTGAAAGCAGGATTTTGAAAAAGAGGGATTTTGTGAAAGCGGTATTTAGTAAAGCCGGATTTTGCGCCAGACCCATAAAATACATTTTTAGAAAATTTATTTAGAAATTAGAAAACTAGAAAAAAAAAGAAGTTCTTCTCTCCGATATTTTAAGAGGAATTAAAAATAAAAAAAATTATTAGGAAAAGTCCCAAAAAAGGGAAACATGTTTTTGGGTGCCATATATTTTTTTTGGGGTAGGATTAAAGTTAATTTGTTTAATTTTTTATAGATGTAGTTAAAATATAAATAGCAGTTAAAAAATTGTTAAACAAATTTTCATTAACAAGTTACGTACGACGGCTTGAAAACTGTTTTACTGTAGAATTCCCATTTTTTATTCATATTGCCTTATTGAATATACTTTGGCTTTTCAAGATTTTCTTAGATTATTTTCATTAGATTTTTTTTCCATAAATTAAATATTCTTATTTATCTGCTTTATATTTATAACAACATTTTACCTATTACAGGCTCTTTGAACTCTGCAACTCTGCATATATATATATATATATATATAAATCAAATTAATTACAGATATTTTAATAAAAAAAAACAATTCTCAACTTAAAATTTTCTAGTTGTTTTAATTAAAAATCAATTAACAATTACGGAGTTAAAAAACTTTTAGGAAGAACATCAATGTCTTAGAATATACAAACTTATATATTATAAAATAATTTTAAATACGCACAAATCTGTTAAATTTATAAATAAGATGCGTAATATTAAATTTTGTTACAAATGTCTTTTATTAATATAAACTTTTTAAATATTTTTTTAACAGACTTTGGAAAACCCTTTTAAATGTTAATTAAATAATTATATTTGTTAATTATCATATGCTCACAGAAATATTGCTTGTTGGCTGTCTGCGTGATTGAGTCCTTAAACTTCCTTTAAAAAATGAATTACAATTTCTAACTTCAATGATTCTTTACAATTATTCCGTTCTAATTTCCTTTAAAATTCTAGAAACGTAATTATTTACTACGTAGATTTAAAACATAAAAAATGCTTAAAACGTATTTATAATAAAAAGTTACGTTGAAAACCTCCCCTCATTCAAAAGTTACCCTTCACCTACAGTTATCATTTAACATAATTTTCGTTTTACCATATACTCAACCCAATATTCGTTAAATATTCGTTAAAAGCAAAAATATCTTAAATAGCTTTTTATTTTAAATATTTATTTAAGTTATTAATTTATTTTTCGAATATTATGAAGCTTAATTTGAGCTTTTTTCCAAATAAATAGCTTTTTCAAACAACCCCTCCTCACTCTTCCATAAAGTTGTTAAATTATTTTTGAATAAATAAAAATAAAACTTTTTCAGTATAATTTTGTGCTTTTAATTTAACGGAGCACATAAGAAAAACGGTTTGTTTTTTTTATATCGGGACAAAAATTGTTCCGTTAGTTATTTGCCGTTATATATTTTGATAAATTGCTATTCCGTTACAATAAAACAGAACTTTTATCTGTGTAATTTATAATTTAAAATAAAAGTTTATTTTTTTCTTCATTCCGAACAAGATCTGTATTCAGATTTCGGAATTCGAAGTGCTAAAAAACCAACTTTAATAATAGGAAAAAAATTATTCATAAGGTGGGTATAAAAAAACAAATTTGTCAAGGACATTTTAGTTAATGCGCCTTTCATTTTCTCATCTCACTTTCTAAATTCGAATTATTAGAAAATTTAATAACAAAAGTAAAACAAGGCCAAAACTATAAACAAAATAAAAAAAACAAAAGGGCGGGAAATTTTTGCAAAAATATATGAAACAGATTTTATTAATTTGTAAAACAGACGTATTGTGCTTTTTATGACAAAAAACAATTTTAAAAATTACGCAAAAAACTTTGATCATGAAAACAAATGATTTTTAAAAATAGAAATTAAACAGAAAATTGATATATGAAATATTTTATTTTTCAGAAATATTTTTAGATTTCAAAATAAAAGGAAGAAAACAAAACAAATAGTCGTTAGAAATAAATTAAAAAGTTTTTGAAATATATCTGATATATACATTTTTCATTATCATGGTGATCAGCTGAGTTTAAATTTAATTATACATTAAAAAAAAACTTTATTTATTTTTTAAACTTTTTTTTGAATTGAAGGTTTTTTTTTAAAAAGCATATTTTCAAAATTAAACAATGATCCATAATAAGAATAATTTTTGGATGAAGAGTTTATTGAAGAAAGGTTAAAATAATTTTTTAGAACTTTTGTTAGGATTAAGAAATATTGTAAGAGAACAGACTTTTACAGCCACACATTAAAATTTAATATTCGAGCTCTATTTTTTCTATACAAATTTTTCTAATCCAAATTACTGGTGCTTTAAAATAGCAAATTTTCAATTTATGAACTCTTACAACTTCGAAACCGGGGCGATACTAAAAAGTTTTCTTAAAAGACTTATACTTATTTTTTAAGATCTATATTCAAAAATTTCAAATTCCGAAATCAAACGGTTATGAAGGCGGTGTAAGAAGGAGTCAAGTTTTGTATAAAAATAAGAAATTGTAGATTTAAAAAAAAAGATTTACTAAACCGAGATTATGGAACGCTCCCCTAATTGTACAGTACGGCAACTCTATAAATTTTCAAATAAATTATATTTTCCAATTAAATTAGATTCCTTATGTCAATAAAATTAGTGAAAAATTTATTGTAAACATTTAAAACTTATAAATATACAATTTGATTAGATAAACTGATTAGAAATATTATCTTTTGACTTCTCATCAAATTTTTGAAACAAATTTATTATATAGTTTCGAGTTACAAATTAAATTTTATACATATATATTGATACAATAATTAATAACTGACCTTTAAATCAAAACTTTACACATTATGTAAAAAAGAAACCCAAATTTTGATAACTATCTAAAAACTTCCTGTAATTATATATGTATGTATGTCATCGATTAATGTAAAAACTATAAAAGAAGTGAAAAAAACTAATCATCACAATTCACAACTACAAATTATCCATAACTACAATTATTAAAAGTGGCTCTTATTATTTACAATAGCTTAAGTAATGGATAAGTGTATGTAACAAGTTCAATAAAAAATTAGTATTTTTATGACATACCCAACATGAATTGTTAATTTTTGTATATTTATTTGAAGTAAATAATACAATAAAAATCAATAGACAAAAGCACTTTAGTATTTATATATAAAAGTTCTTCAAAAGTTATGTTGAACTTTTTGCTATAATACTCATATACATAACTATGTATTTCTAGTAAAACAACCTTTTTACGATTGTCCTCTAAAAATGTCCTGTTATTTTTCCAAAGGAATTATAAATTTGCTATTACGTTTATGGCACCTTAAAGGAGACGAGATAAACATAAACTGAAGTGTATGGATTGAATATAAGAATCAAATACTGACTAAATTTAGTTCTCAGTGTGGGTTGAATAAATCAAAAGAGCTAGAATTCTGTTAGCGAACAAAGGAGTTACAGTAAATGCTTTTGATCAATTTTGTTTTTCTTGTCTTGGATGAGAGGTTCGTTTGATATTTTTATTTAAAGCTCGGTGTCTGAAATTTCCCCAAAAGTAATAAAGTTTACATAGAATTTGATTTGCCAAGAGCAATCTAGAAAATTTTTTAATATTTAAAAATTAGCCTTGCTTAAAACTTCCGTTCCCTATTACTAAGCATTTAATGGGAAAAAATAATAAAATTTCCTATAAGTATGCAATTAATTTAAATATTTCGAATATAACAGAGAAATTTTGTGAAAAGTAATTCTTATCTCACTTTCTAAATTCGAATTATTAGAAAATTTAATAACAAAAGTAAAATAAAACAAGGCCAAAACTATAACCAAAAAAAAAAACAAATTCGTTTTAAAAGCTTCTTCCAAAATAGTAGGTTCATGAAGAAAACTAATGGCACACTACTAACTTAAACGGAGGAGGTAACACAATTATTTTAATTGATCTGAAAAAATTTTCAACAATCATAGATCAGCTCCTATTCAATTTAGTAATAATAAATCAAAATTATTTATTTTTTATTTAATTCTTAGCTGACTTGAAACACCTTATATACAAGGTGTTTCCCCAATTATCTGCCAAAGAACTAGATGTAAATTTTTTTGGGTGTTGGAAAGGCCGATTCTCATCTGTTTAGGATATATGATCTATGAAAATTTTTTTAAGTTTTATGTCTGTAATTCTGAACCATAGAAGAACCACAAAAACTTATTGATTTTTACAAGCAATTTTATTTGAAAAATAACGGTACTTAAATAACATTTTTTTTAGATTCTATTACTCTCCTTTTATTGATCATAATTTTGAGCATTATACAATTTATACGCATCAAAAAATTACAAAAGTTATACAGTAAACACTTTAACTAATTTTATGGCATATCTAGGTTATTGCCGAAACACCCTGTATATAATGATGAGGTATTGATATAAAAGATATGAATCGTGAAAATTAAAGTAAGTGTGAAATTTTACATTGTATTGAAGATAAAATTACAAACAATGAAAACTAAATGTACAAATTATCAATATTACTTAAAAATCTTTAAATAATTATTATCTTTTTAATAATTAATTAATAATCAATACGATTTTTTAAAAAAACAATTTTAAAATAGTACATTTTATCAATTTTATGGGTTAAAAAATGTTTTTTAAATAAATTGAAACAACTGTTGCGCAAGAATAGTAGGTAATTAAAAAGATTTTAATTGTTTTTTTATAATTCCATTGAAATTCTTCTGGCACGCGTTTTAATCTGAACCCCATTCGGATTTAATGAATTATTGGAATACAAATGCGAGTTAAAAATTTTTTACAAATTATTGATATGGTTCAGTACACCAATTACTTTATAATAAACCGATTCATTCCAGTAATTTTATTAAATACTCAATTAAAATACTTGTGTTCAATAATTCTGTAATAGATTTTTCTTTTATAATGTCAATTTCTAGTATGAACTAGAATTTTAAAAAAATTAAATAAAAAATTGTTTAAATATCCTCCATATTTCTGTACTTGAAAATCAATAGTAATTAAAGTGATTACTTGTGTAGTTAGTACTCTTTCAATTTGTATATACACATACACATTTAATTTAATATGTGTGTACATAATAACAAATTATACATAAATTAATCAATATGTAAGGTAGACTTTGAATCAATATTACATACATAAATAAAGATATTACATTGACATGAATTTGATTCACAATAGATCAATCCTTTAAAAATTTGAATAATTTTTTAGTTCATTCACAATAGACTTATGATTTTTGTACATAAAATTTTGTTTGTGTTTTTTTTTTTTTTGATAATGAATTAGTAATGTTTTTTTTTTAAATTGGATTGAGTTCAAAGTTTGAAAAAAAATTTTTTGTATTAATTATTATGTAGTTGATTCTTATATACAAGTATGTGCAGATTTTATCAGTTTTGTCTAATGGAAACCCTAAATTTAATTTAATTTTCTAAAATATCAGGAAGTTTTTTCTAAACTAAACCGGTTAAAACTGGTTTTTTTTTTTATTGAATCACATGGTAATCAAGTGATGTATAAAAATATTTTAGTGTTAAGACCCTAAATCACTAATGTTGACTTTAATAAATTCTATCAGAATTTATTTCTCTTTTGTTTAATTTTGTTTAATATTTACAAAAGGTATAATAATAAAATAAATTATACATTTAATTAGGAGCTCACTTAAGTGTTTATTAGTGTTATAAAGTACTTTTGTGTACGCACTTTATGAAGTGCTGTTGTTCTTATAAACTAATCGATATTAAGAGAAATGTTTAGATATAATCAAAAAACTTTTGAACTGAAGTTAGTACATACTTAAATTAAAAATAAATTAATTCAAATTTTTTATCAAAAGTGGATGCAGTTATTCTTTTTTGTAGTACAATTTCTTACTATACCCGTGCATAAAAATAAGGTGAAGGGTATATTCAAATTGATGCTACGTTTCTAACGGATATAGACTGAAAGGTATGGATTGTATATATATAACATAAAAACTAAAAGGCTAGAATTTTGAAATTCCCATAAAATAATTTTTAGAAAAATTTGCAGGTTCCCTTTTGTTTTTCGTTAAAATCGGACAAAAGCTTCGGTTAGCTGTCATAAAATTTTTTTGAACACATATGAATTTCTTTAAAACTAATTACGCGAGGAGGCTGAAAATTATCCATGATAAGTTACATAATTGAGCAAACACTTTCGTATAAATGTTCTAAATATGGGGGTTTCATCTTCGGAGAACTGTCATACAAATTTTGAAAACTTGCTTGCTTCTTCTGAATTACACAGACGAAGCTGAAATTAAAGGTAGGCAAGTGATGTAATATGGCAAGCTTTCTTACAAATTTTAGGATATCTCTGGATAAAGCTAAGAGTAGCTTTCATAGAGGCTAGTGGAACCGAAGTAATATCTTTAAAACAAATTATACTAGAAGTTTTAAAATTGAAATACGTATGTAATATGGTGCATTGGCATAATTGGACATACATCGGACCAACTTTTGGATGGCCCTAAAAGACGATATTTTCGATTAGACATTTTTTTCTTTTTGGTAATAATAAATGTTTCGAAACCTGTCCTATTTTGAGAACATTTTGTACAAATATTTGACATTCAGAATTTTTTTTACATTCCATAAACATTAAAAAACATTTTGAACTCTTTTCATCTTCAATCATCATATATTTGGATATACGTTTAAACAAATTTGGTCTCATAAAACCTTTACCTTCACATTTTGACAATTTTACTATACTTTCATTTAATTAAAAATAAAAGATACTCACAAGAAATTAAAATCAAATAATTTTTAATTTATACCTAATGAACCAGAAAAATTCAAGTTCCCATATGTTATTTAAATGTTAATCGGTTTTTTTGTATATTTTTTTTTTTCTCACTTGTTGGCTTTACCCACACAAATACAATTCATCAATTATAACCCATATATACAAAAACAATTTACACATACTATAAAACAATAAAAAAATCATAAAAAGCCGGCAACTTTATTATAAAGAATATAAAAGAATATACAAGATATTTATTTAATCGTGAACTGATCCACAATTGATTCACTTCACATGTGATAGAATTTAAAAATAAAAATAAAAATGATTATTTTATTACATACATTATTATAATCAAATATACACATGTTTGTGTATATATATATATATTTACTATCTATCTATAAAATTTCTGGACATAAATATACACACATAACATATGTATACACACATATCAATTTGAAAAAATAAAAAATGATGACGTAAAAAACTTGTTATTAACAATCAATTAATTCAAAACAGTTATTTAAGTTGATGTTTTTTAAAATTATAATTTAGTTGCGTTCAAACTAAATTAAATATCAGTCGATTCGGTTGATTCGTTTGATTAGTTGTGTTTTTTTTTTTTTTTTAATTTTATCTCATTTTAATCTGTGAGTTTATAGTTTTAGATGAAATAAAAGAAAAGAAAAAAAAAAAATCAGCTGTTGTCGTTGGGAGCAAAAAATAAAAGTGTTTGACAAAGGAATAATTTAAAATATAAAAAAAAATATCAGTATATTGTAAGGTAATAATTGAAAAGTGATTATATAAGATTTCGAATAAATTTAAATATTGGGAGTGTTTATTTAAAAATTGAAATGTGATTTAAAATTTAAATAATTTTGATTTTTATTTGATAGTTAATAAATACAAATTTTAAAATTTTAAATTAACATTTAACATTAACATAAAAGTTACAACTGGCTTTTAAGTGAAGTGATTCTGTTACATGTCAAATCAATTGTAAGGAAATATTTTATTTTGGATTTTGAAACTTTTAAATAACTTTGAATTAAAAAAAACTTTCAACGTATATCTTAATACAGATAAACTTATTTAGAATAGTATATGATGAACTTTATTTCAAAAGCTAAAGAAGGCTTTTCATTTCCAAATAAGTTAAGAGGAAGAACTTTATTTTAATATTTTAAGTTTATGCAAAAAGTTTCTTATCTTATTCAAATTTTTGCAAAAGCTCAACACATTAATAATATACTCGTAAAAGATAATTTTGTGAAACAGATTAAATTAAACTTACAACAAATAGTTACCAAAAAAAAAATTGAAATATAAATTAAATAAATAAAAATATTTGTTAAGAAAATGTATTATTTTTTTTTAATTAAAAACTTAATTTTGTTTAAATATTTACAGAATATTAAAGTTATTAAATTCTATATTTATTTAACAGAATGTTAATGTTATTTGTTATGTTATTTGATATAAACAATGTCTAATGTCCCTGTAATAAACAGTAATTGGAATTTATTTAAAATAAATTCTTTATGGTGTTGAATCACAATTTTTTTTTAAAACAAACCTTTTATTACACATGCAATAAATATTTACATATTATTTAATTATCAATTTATTATATGTAGGTACTGATTTGTTTAATATTCATAATACATATACTAATTATAATACAAAAAACAATTTATTTAATCATAAACCTATTTATATTGTATTCAACTCAGATTTAAATTGAAAAATAAAATTAAATAGTTATATTTATTAGTTAATTAATTTTATTACATATTATTTACAATTGTTTATGCAAATATATTTTGGGTTTTTTGTTTTATTATCATTATTAATGTCAATCTATTTGGTTTTGATAATGATAAGTTAGATTTGTTGATCGCCAAAGTCAAGTGTTTTTCAAAATACGTTTAATTAAAATAATAGAGATAATGAATATATTTTCCTCTTCAAAATTTTCTAAATAACAATAACTACCATTATTATCAAAAAAAAAATATCTACTGGTCAATTATTAGACGCTATAAAGTAAAGTCATACGCAATTATGCCATAATTGATGAATTTCGCTTTTGAGTGAGAAATATTTCTATATCTATTAAAAAATACATGTACCTATATAATTTAATATATATATATATATATGTTCCACCCTATGCCCCAAGGATGAGGTTGCAGGACAATGATGATGATGATGATATATATATGTATATTATAGAAAAGTTGCCCAACTTCCAATTAACCTTTACATCCCCATCCTCGGAACCAAGCTGTACATTTGTATCACAGATCCTATCCTAAAGTTTAATTCAAAAAGGGGTGGTTGTGGTGCATTGTGTTAATATCGCCTACTTCCTATAAGAAATGCGTTTAGCTCCAATAGGTGGCTTTCGATGATTTCCCTGGCACTCGTAAAAATAAAATGTGTAGGAAATATAAACAATTAATTTAATTGAATGATATAACTCGCAGATATAGAAATATCTTAAATTACATGTTTTAATTTTATGTGGAATTCATTAAAATCAATTCTTATATTCATAATAATATAACATGCCCCAAAATTTGATTTATTTATGGATTATAAAATTTTATGAACTTATGTTAGAAATTTATTATATACAAGGAAAATTGTACAAAAACAAGAGACATTTTCTAAATATATGTAATCATATAATTAATAAAAACTAGGTAGCCCAACTTTATTTACTTCAAAAAAATTCATACAGTTATTTAAGTTACAGGAGTTTAATAATAGAAATGTTTCAGTTCTAAATTCACAGTTCCTAAACAGAACGCCATACTAAAATCATAACTCATAACTCCTCTACTCATTCTATATCTGACTTCACTTAAAATTTCAAGTTTCTAATTTAAACCGTCTAGAGTTTATAAGGGGGTTTAAATCAATTTTATAGAAGTTATAAAACTCTTCAAGAATACTGAAAAGATAGCCCCTCATAATTCGACTTCAAATTTCTTGCATTTTTTTTTATATTTAATAAGTTTAATAGAATGAAAATCCGTTCATGAACCTCTGAGTCACTACAAAGCTGTTTAGACTTAGAAAATACGTTTAATAAAGTTTTTTTTTTCTAAGTTTATTATTAGAAAATACGAAATAATAAACTTTTCAAACAATTGATCCATCTCAATAAAAAACAATGTATGTATGTATATATTCGTATAATATTTGCATTTATAATCAAATATAATTAAAATATTGTAAAATTAAATTAAAAATTAAAAAAAAATAAATTTTCTTTCATTGTCAATGTAATTCACAATAAAAATAATAATAAGTTTTAAATTGTTGATTAAATCATTTAAAAATAAATTTTTATAATAACGATTGTTGAAAGTTAAGTTATTATTAACTACGACGTACATTTAAATTAACAAAGTATATGATTAAAATAATCTTCAATATCAAATTATATTTTTAATTGATTAAAAAAAAAAACAATTTATTGCAATTAGAAATTCTAATGTAGTACTAGACATTTATTTTATTAGAGGGCTACTGTCATAAGTACTTTTTTAGAATTTAAAATTCGAATTCGGTTGGTTTTTGCAATCATTTTCAAATAAAAGGTAAAAATGATAATAAAGATTACTTTTGATGAATTAAAATGATTTCTTGTATAGTAATAACAACTTTTAAGCTAATCAATATTTAAATTTAGAAATTATATTTATAACACTAATTAAAATTTAATTTTGATCTTATCAAAATTGTTTTAAAGTCAAATATTCGGAATTCCATAACTTTTGGACTTTAATTTAATAACAATTTATAAATAAATTAGTAATCATGTATTTTTTCTTCAATTCTAGGTGATTAATTCTGGGTGATTGAATCTAGGTGAAAATTTAATAATTTTACATTTATAATAAAAAAAAACCAAAGATTAGTTTTTCACAATGGATGAAACTAAAGCATTAAATGAATCATCCACAAAAAGTCCAGATATTATTTCCGGTATGAATAGACCATTAACTAAAATGAAACCATTAGGATTAAGGACTAAAGCTGTATTACGACAGGTATAATTACTTTTGCACTTGAAATCTTTTTTAACTAATTAAAAATTACTTTATCATTAACTTCAAAACAAATTATTTTCATCTAGGTTACCATGGTGATCCTAGCAAATTTAAGTGTTGTATCTGGTGGTATGGCATTAGGTTATCCAGCAATTACATTAAAACAATTAACAGATTCAGCAAATTCAAATGCTTTAACATTATCACAAGGATCATGGTTTGGTAAGTGAATTCAGACACACAAATAAATATTCCTCAACATTTTTATTTAAGAACTTACAATATATAGAAAACAAACACTTTAATAAGAATTAATTTCTATTTTTTAGCATCTGTTAATGCAATTTCATGTCCCTTGGGAGGTCTTTTAAGTGGTTACTTATTAGATAAAATTGGTAGAAAAAAATCAATTATTACAATTAATCTAACGGCAATATTAGCATGGTTAGTAATGGCTACTGCATATCATGAAGACAATTCTGCATTTTTTATTCAAATAATGATTTCAAGATTTATAATAGGTGTGTAAAACAAATCTTTGATTTTTAACACCTGAACTCACCTTAAATTATTCTTAAATTTATTTTTTTGTTTTTTTTCAAAGGTATTACAACAGGATTATCTAGTTCACCATGTGGTGTATTTGCGGCCGAAGTTTGTCATCCAAATTTACGTGGTCGTTTAACACTTGGAACATCAATTGGTACTGCTCTTGGAATATTTTTAATTTATACTATGGGATATTTCATTAGAGTATGTTAAACTCTATTAAATTCATATTAAAATGTATCTGAAGATAAATTGCTTTGTTTTTTTTTTTTTAGGATGACTGGCAATTAATCAGTATTTTAGCTGGTTGTTATGCTGTTTTTGCATTAATGGCATCATTTGTTATTCCTGAATCACCCAGTTGGTTATTGTCAAAAAAACGTCACGAAGAATCTAAAAAAGTTTTACGTTTTTTTCGAGGTTTAAAAAAAACGGATCAATATTGTTATGAAGAAATTGAAACAGAATTCAGTAGAATGGAAAAAGCTGCACTAAATCCCGTTGGTCAAAAAAAGAAAAAATTTAGAAAAATGTTAAGACAACCCGAAGTATGGAAACCCCTATTAATTATGATTGGATTTTTTGGTTGTCAACAATTCTCTGGAATTTTTGTTGTTATTGTTTATGCTGTACAATTTTCAATTGAAGCTGGTGTTAAAATTGATCCGGTATTGTGTGCTATGATGGTTGGTTTAACCCGAATGTTAACAACATTTTTAGTTGGTTATATATTGGATAAATGGGGAAGACGTCCACCAGCTTTATGTTCAGGTGTTGGTATGTCAATTTGTATGATTTTGTTGGCTGGATGTACATGGTTTCCAGAGTTGAAAAATGTTCCATATTTACCAGTTGGTTGTATTGTTATGTATATATTTACAAGTACATTAGGTCTTATGACATTACCATTTTCAATGATATCCGAAGTTTATCCGCAAAAAGTCCGGGGACAATGTGCTGGTATTACAATTTGTTTCGGATATTTAATGTCATTCGCAGTTATTAATCGTTATCCGTATATGGTTGAAGAAATGGGTAAAGAAAATGTTTTTGCATTTTATGGTGTTGTATCATTGCTTGCAGTTGTTTTTATATATTTCTTTTTACCTGAAACCAAGGGTAAAAGTTTACATGAAATTGAAGAATATTTTATATATGGTAAAAATGGTAAACCAGCTGAAACAACAGAAGTTGAAATGAAAGAAATATTTGTTAAATAAATATTATATGTATGTGTATATTATAAGTAAAAAAAAGAAATTGTATGTACTTTCAATGTACTTAAAAAAAATATTTTTGAACTTTAGACATCTGTAATGTATAAAAGAGAGTTAAAACTGTGATATAAAAAATAGTTAAAAAAAAATTTTAATTGATTTAGTTTTAAGTATATAAGAATTTATTAAAAAAAAAAAAATTGGTAGTACTTAAAAAAACTGTTCATATAATGTAAAGTACTTAAGTTTTTTTTTTAAAATTTGTATTTTCTGATGATTTTTATTTTTAAATTTACGATTTTAAAAAATAAATGAATTAATAAAAACATTAATAAACTTTATTTATTAAATAATTTCAATAACTTATATTATATTTCCATTTATAAATTTAAAGTTAATTTAATGGAATTAAACGCTATGTAAAACCGTTTTAAAGAACTAACACTTGAATTAAACCTATGTATTAAGTATAATTTCTATCAAGTGATAAATGAACTATAGGTGCATCTTCCATCTATTACTGGTAAACTTATGAATTTTAGTATTAATTTGCAAAATTAACCGATAATTAAAGCTATACTAAGTAACTTGAGATTCATTGCGATCAACATTTAACTATAATACAGGCAAACTTTTTAGAATGGCATCAGAAATTTGTTAAATTGTAAATCAGAAACTTGTTAAATTTTTTTCAGCAGTCCCTATTTAATTTGCAGACTTTCAAATAATCATCTCCTCACATTCTTTCAAAGAATACTGCTTGGATTGCTTTTAGACTCTTAAAAGTTATATTCAACAATAGTCAAATAGTGCTTGATCGTAAATTCCGAAATCATTACAGAAAATCTTCACTAAATTAAAAATTTTACATAACAGTCACGAGTCTATAATTTGATTAAAAATTGTATTGAAGCTATATTTAAGTACAATGTAATCAATTAATTAATTAAAAATATATTGAATAGGTCAGACAAGATTGATTTAAGGAACCTTATGTAAATTTTAATATAACAAAAATGAAATCTTATCTAAGTTTCAGTTTTAAAGTAGAATGTAATAATCGTGAATTCATTGTCACTTTACATTTTTACAATTTCTACTACTACACTAAAAAAAAAATACAATTGTACATATTATTAAACAAATGTGATAATATTAATTGTATTTACTTTATCGTTATTTATTTCTCTTTATTTTGAATTTTTTTTTAAATTTATGAAATTCGCTTTTGGCACGCGTTTTAATTGAGTCATTTTAAATTAAATTGTGTGTATATGTTTAAGCTTTATTTAATTTTTAAAATTTATTTTAAATTAAAAGCAATTAAAAAATTTATTGATAAGGTCTATACTGAAATTAATTATTAAAATGTAAATAAAAATTATGAGATCTATTTGAATAATTATATAATTCTTTTTTAGATCAATTAATATTTCATATATATTTTTTTAATTAATGGGTTTCAAATGGTTTTTTTTTAAAAGTTAATGAATATGCTTCATACCAATTATTAGTCATCATTTAAGCTATCGATGAAGTACTATATAGTTCTAATAGCTTTCTTGCTTCAATATTATCTCATCTCATTTTTATGGGACTTTGCTGGAGTCAAAGATATAAGTGTACTCCATCTTGTGAGATATAAGTGTGTCCCAGCTTAAAATTTTCTGCTGTCCCAGCTTAAAAACTGTTTAATCCTGTATTTGCTGTATTTAGAAACCCTTGTATTATTAATAGAACTTTAAATCTGCAAAACCATCTAACGTGCTTTGTGCACTATAATACATTGCTTAAACACTTACTAAACACTTGTATGATTTATTTTTTTAATTTAATGAAGAAAACTGTAGCAATTATATGAATAATATATGATTAATTATAAAGAAACAAAGTCACAATTAAGAAAGAAACAATAGATTGCCATGAAATAACCAACTAAATCCAGTTGAAATATAAATTGATATCATGAACTTGTACTAGAAAATAAAAAAGCGCGCGTATTTACTATTTTTTTTTTATTCTTTTTTATTTTCAACCCATTTGACTCATTTTTATTTAAAAAAAGAAATTAAAACCAAGGTTGGATGTTGAATACAAATTGTTCCTTAATCAAAAACTATTAAGTATACATAGAAAAATATTTAATGAAACTTACAGATACTTTCATAAAATATTTGAACAAAAAGTAAGAAGGAAAACAATTAGAAACTCCAATAAATTTAAATGATTTCGATTTTTTAAGATAAATTTTTGATGATTAAACAGAAGTGTTAAAGTCTTCTGTTCTGTTTGATATTGTGTCAAAGTCTTCTGTTCTGTTTGATATTGTGAATGACTGAATATGATAAAAAATTGATATTTAGAATAATAAGGTGTAAAAATATTCATTGTGAATAGAAAATTAATAATTTTAATTAAATATTTCTAAAAAATATCATTAATTTTCAATAAAAATTCAAAAAAAAACTAATCAAATAAGTTTAAAAAAAATTTTGGGCGTATAAAATTACATATTTTTAGGCGAGTTAAAAGACTAACTGAATTGCATATTTATAGGCGAATTCAAATTAATTTTATGGTAATTTATTGCAAAACGTTAATTTATTTTGGTTAATTAATATTTAAAATTTAAATAATTTAAAATTTAAATAATTTAATAAAAGGATTAGTGTTAATATTAGTAATTTTAGTGCAAACATGGAATAATTCGTAGCCTATAAATTAGGTTAAAATTTCGAATTTCATATTTGTTGAATTGTTTTTTTCTCTTGCATAGCAGAGAATTTCTAAAACAAATATTTCAATAAATTGAACGACTTTTAAATGTAGTAAGGCGGTCCTTTGAACTGTTGGGTGCAATCTTCGAAATTCTAAGATGTAAGGCATGTTTTCTAATCTTTAATTATTACTTATTCGAAACTGTTTACTTACTACTCTAAACTGCAAAATCAAAATTATTTAACCTTGAAAATACTCTTATTTTAAATTATCTAATCCGGTTTTCTTTACAATGTATTAATTTTTATGAATTTAAAATGTATTTTTTTTTAGTTTTATTTATTTTTAGGATTTTCAGAGTGGCAAACTTTGGCACACGTATGTTAAATATTTGTACTTTAATAATAAAATATTTTTTTTTTTTTAGTGATTACTTTCTTTTTTTAATTCACAGTCAAAACATTTGAGACACAATAAAACTTTTATCACTCTTTAACATTTTATTACATAAGTCAATTGAAAATCTGTCAAACATGTGTAAATAATAAATAAACAATAAATTATCCCGCACAATTCAAATTCATTATATAGGAAATAATGTTAATAAATTTGGCCTTTTCAGATTTGATCTTTGACTTCATCTGTCAACAAAAATAAAGAATCTATAATTGAAAAATTTATGACTATATTTCAGCTTAAAGTCTGAATAAAATATGCATTTAATAATAAATTTTTAATGCAGTGGTGGAAAAAATAATGTACTAATTATTCTATACTGTTTCAGGCCCAGACTAAAAATTTATCTATATTTTTTTTTAATTTTAAATAAGAATCACATTCTTCAGAGAAACCTTTTCCTAGGTAATTGTCTTCAAAGTAATTGCGTAAACTTTTTTAAAATACAATAACATCATCGCCACTGCACACTTTTATGTTCATTTTAGTTTCAGTAATTAGTTGACGTTATGAGCTTTCATATTAATTTATAAGTTAAATGATATTGAATATATTTAACATTCAAAATTACGACCTTATAGTTTTTCAAACAACAATAAATGAAATATAAATTTTTTAATGCATTGAAAATTTTTGATCTATAGTAACAACTCACAGATGATCTTAGTAATTTTTTATATAAAGGCATTTGTTACATCGAAATTTATTTAGAGTTGCCTGGGTAAGTTCAACACAGGTATTACAAACTAAAGAAATTTATTTTATTTTTGATTTTTTTATTATTTGTTTATCATAACTAGTCAGCCGGACGGACGATGGGTATAATTTTAATTTCTCTTTTAATATATATTCTTTCTCTCTTACTCTTGCGCTACACAATTAATAAAAAGAAATTTGCATTTTTATTATGTATATGTCTTCTATTCTTATGTACTGAATTAACATTTTATTAGTTTAATTTTTTCTTTCTCTTATATACGTAAGTATTAATAATTAGAAGAATGTTACGTGTATAAGCAACACTTAACATAACATAGGGCACGCTAATCAGCAGCAGCAGCAGCAGTTTGTCTTTTATTATATTTAGATAATATCCAAAATTTTCATTATCTCTAATATTTGAAGAGTCCCAAACCTTTATATTCGAAAAATATTAATATTTTTCACAGTATTTGTTAAATAACTGTATTTTTTGTACAAATTACCGTACTAATTTTATATCATTTTTAAAGTCACCTAATGCTCAACTTCAATTAAATTCCTCACATTTTTCTCATATCTCTTAATGTTTTCGGGATAATTGTTACACGATATTAAAATTAAATCTAATTAAACCCACTTTCTGTTAATCTGCCCACGTCTGTGTGTATTAAACCGAGCATTCAATATAATAAAATATAACATGTAATAATATTGTGATATTTTTTTATGAGTTAATAAAAATAGTAAATATTTAATATTTAATAAATTATTTTTTATACAATATTTAATTTTAGATTTACTCGTACTATACAAAGATCGTTTATGACTTATTCCGCCTTCTTATCAATTTTGTGTCTGCTTTTTTTTTAATAGTTTATTTAAAAACGCGTTAGATAGAATCTTATTTAACTTATTTTACAAATTATTCTGAATTATTTAATTATTATTTTTTTTTTCTCTTTTAATTTTATATATTTTAAAATTTTTAACAGCTGTGTTACTTAATTTTTTAAGATTTTATTTAAATATAGATGGTAAGTAGGTACAATACATACAGTACGAATTGTTGTCAAGTGATAAGAATTTGGACACTCTGTTTGTTTTTTTTTTACTTAAAAAGCTTATTTTGAATAAAATTCTTTGAAAAACTAATTTCGAAATGTTATCACGAATAAATTTTTAATAGCAATTAAATAAAATTTACATATATATATATAAATACTGTAGATTACATTTATATTTATACAGAGGTTTGTTTTTTTTTTAAATATAAACGGTCGTGATTAAATTCTACCATAAAAAGTTGGCTGTTTTAGCATATTTTTGAAAAAATTTTGAAAAAATTTGCCAATAATATTGACTCTGTCCGATAGACAGGCAGCTGCAGACCCAGACCTTACAAAAATTCTACATGGCTTTTGAAATAAAGCATTTAAATTTTAACAAAAGGTGTATAGGTTTTGCAAAAAAAGAACTCTATCTGCAGCCTCTGTAACAGTATTACCAGACATAAAAACTTGGAAAAATTCCTATATACGAGTATTTAAGATGTTATAAATGAAGTTCTACAAAATTAAATAATATTATAACATTAGTATGCAGTATGTATGTATGTATATAAATATTTATTAGTATGGATAAACATTGTTTAATTTTGGAAATGTGCGTTTTTGAAAACCCTTGATTTTGAAACTCATTCGAAATAAATCAGTTAATTTTTGGTTTATTTGAAATCTAGTAATCTATTGCTTTAGTGATTGGGCGTTCGGGTACGTAAATGTAATCGCATTTTACAAATTTTAATAATATATTTTTTTTAATTAATTCATTAAAGCTTAGTTTTATTTTTAAAACTTGATTTAGTTAGTAAAACTATATACATAGTAAGTTGTAGACAGTGTGTAATAGTTATTATATATAATATTATGAATTAATAAAATTACAAAAGAAATTTAAAAGTTCAATTAAAGTTTTTTTAATATAAACATTTTTGTACGTAACATTTGATTCTAAAGTCCAGTTTAATTATAAAATCAACTTTTTTGAAATAAATCGAATAAATCTAAGTCACTATTTTATTTATTGGCTTAGTTTTGAATTAATTTAAAAAAAAGACAGATAACATTAAACCAGCCAATTTTAACACACATACATGTTTGTAATAACAATTCACCCTTTAATTATTATTTTACCGAATTGTGTACAACCTTTTAAACCTGTTTCGTATACATATACATACTCGTAAATATAAAATGATAAGAGAGTCAAACTAATACCAAATGTTTTACAGAACAGTATTATTATTATTAATACCGAATACGTGTATAAACTGTTAAAGAATCATACAAATCAATTAATATACTATACATATACAAAATTGTGTATGTGAATAGTGTATATAAAATAATTTTCAAATTATATAGTTATACTTAAGGTAATGTTATTTAGTATTTTGAATTCAGTACGGTATTAATTTTAATTAAGAACGGTATTAATTTCAAAATAGTGTTTAATTTTATTATTTGTTCTGTGAGTTTTATTATTGAATTAAAATTCAAAATTATATTTATTTTTATTTTCTTTTTATTTAATTACTGTTTTTGTTTTTTTTTATATTTTTTTTTAAATTCGTGATCGTGCAAATAATAAACAAATATTTTTAGTACATATTGATTTTATAAATGTTCTAAATTCGACGAAATTTAGAACAAAGAAAGAGAGAGAGCTAAAATAATATGTACATAAATTATTTAATAGTATATTGATAGAAATATTAGAAAAATTAATGAATTAATTAATAGATAATAAAAATATTTGTTAATATTTTTTTATTTTTGTAAAGAAATTTTCGGAAATTAATTCGGAAAGAAGAAATTCAAAAATTTTTAAGGGGAAAAAGCACCACGCTAGTGAAGGAATTGAAAAATTAGTAATAGTTAAGAATAAGTAAAATTAGTAAAATGATATTAATTGAATATTTTTAATTCTTATATAAAATAGGCTTTTAAAACATTTTAATAAGTTTCCTACAGTAAGTTCCCATATTTTAATCTAATGTGTTCTACAAGAGCAAAGGCTTATATGTACCGCTATAACGGAAATACAATAAATTTTATTCAATCTATGATTTTAAATATAAATTGTACTAAAGGAGAGATTATTCAATTTATAACTAACTTTTTAAATTAACCGTTATATAAATAATTCAATAATACATTTGTTAAATAGTTAAACGACTTTTTTAATTAAATTTCGCTAACGGTTGATTGACACAGTAGTTGCATTGCCAACGCTTCATTCGAGCGACTTGAGTTCGCATTCATAGTAAAAGTCAAATAATTTTTATCTATAATTTTTGAGTCATTTTTGAGTTCAAATCAATGGAATAACCTGCAATAATTAAACAAATAAAAAATGTTAGCAAATAATTTTATAAAAATATAACTCACAGATATAAAATTGATTAGAATATATAAGAAATGCAATTGTATCTAATTGGAATCTAAGGAGTACTACATGCTATAAGACCTGGTATTATCTCATGCAGTAGCTGCGTGTCGCATTAATTAAGATTAACTTTAATTATAAGAATATGTATGTTCTGCACCTCTTTACTATTCTGGCATGTATTTATGGTATAAACAGACTTGTTTGTCTAAAAGTTTAACAGTTAGTATGTAAAAGAAAGTATTTCTTAGAATTAGAATAGAATTTCTTTAAAATTAATCATTTAGTCACCGAAGTTTTTGTAGTTTTTCTAACTGATGCAAAAACTCTTAGAACAATTAGATATTATGCAAAGTCACTAGATTTTTAATATAATTTTGTATTAGCATTTTAAAAAGCATAAGTCTGTGTTATACATGCATTTTTTATTTATACTTAGAAATATTGATATAATTTTTAATTTTGAAAAGGTCACAAAGTTTTGTATTATCACTAGCAACCACCAAAGCAGAAGTATAGGTTATAAAACTCATAGTAAACTTTATTTTACTCATATGTATTTTGTATGATTCTTGATAACCCTTTGAACTAATTTAAGCTAAGAATATACATTTTAAATTCAAATAGATTAATTAGAGTAAACAGTCTTCAAGTTAATAAAAATTGAATAATTTTATTCATGTATGAAAACTAACTAAAGATTAAAGATTATTTAATTAAGTTTATAAATTGTTTTAAAAACCGTTTGCCAAAATAAAATACTTGTTAAAAAGTCACGGAAAAGTTGTTTTGCAAAACAACAAATTTATCTTTAGATGCAAATAAAAAGGGTGCAATAAATTTTTGAGTAATTAGGCGCGTTATCTGGGAAAAAACTGGCACGTAAAAATTTTATTATGCAATTATATAATAATGAATAAAAATTTAAAAAAAAATCATTTGAGGAAATAATGGTTATAAAATTTTTTTATTTAATAATTTAGATTAAAGTTTTTCAATGCCGTTTATAAGACTATATAACTATTAATTAGTAGCTATTAAATTTAAACAACAAAATAAAGATAATTAATTAATTTTATTATTAAAGTAGTCGAATTTTATTTCAGAAATTAATTTGTAGAAAAAAATGGAAGTATCTGAAAAATCTAATGACAAAGATATAAAATATCCACAAATTATTTCAAATATGGATAAGCCAATAAGTGATTTAAAAGAACTTGGTATGAGACCAAGAGCGGTTTTTCGACAAGTATGTATTTATTTTCTAATATCTAAATACTAATTTAATTTTAATTCAAATCTATTTTTATGATTCTTTTAAAGGTATATATGGCAATGATAGTCAATTTAAGTGTAGTGTCCAGTGGAATGTCTTTAGGTTATCCAGCAATTGCATTAACACTATTAACAGATCCCACAAAATCGAATGCTTTAACATTTAATCAGGCATCATGGTTTGGTAAAATCCATATTAAAGTTTTTTAAATTTTTGCGAAATAAAAAAATTGAATATTTTGCAGCCTCAATAAATGCAATCTCTTCTCCGTTGGGTGGCATTATAAGTGCATATTTAATTCCAAAAATTGGTAGAAAAAATTCCATTTTAACAGTTAATTTATCAGCAATTCTATCATGGCTGATAATGTCAACAGCATTTCATAATGATAATTTGACATTTTTCATTCAAATAATGATCGCACGTTTTATTATTGGTAAATTTTTTCAAAAAAAAAATTTTTTAAATTTAAAAAATATTTAATTTTTAATTGGGAATTGCTGCAGGAATAACATTGGGTATGTCAAATGGTCCATGTGGTATTTATTCAGCTGAAATTTCTCATCCAAATTTACGGGGTCGTTTAACACTTGGAACATCTATTGGTACAGCTGCTGGTATCTTGATAATTTATATAATGGGATATTTCATAAGGGTATGAATGCAATGGAAGACAGTATGATATCTCGGTTTTTACAATCTTGTAAATTAAAAACTGGCTTATTTTTAAAATCTCGAAAACCGAAATCGCGTTTTGCAAAATCGGTTTTATTGCAAAAATTTTGTATAATCGCGTATTTTCAAAAGTATGAAGTAGATGTGTCAAATTCAGATACTATTTTTTAAATTTCAGTTTTAGATGCAAAATCTAGCTGAAAATATTTTAAAATTAGATGGGACTCGGGAACGGTAGACCCTGATACGCTAAATTTAGTATATTTAGATAATTTTTTCCATTATCCATGTTAAATATAAAATACCAAGTGTTGGTTATAAAATCAGAATATTGCCCTTTTCCAGAATATTTATTTAATTTGCGATATTCTGAAATAGAAGGAATTTTAGAGATGAATTCGTAGCCAACCCATAAAAATGCATCATATATGAATTAAGGAATTTAAAAAAAAAAGAAATTTATAAACAAAAACAAAATTTCAGGATTTAAAAAAAAACGAAATTTTAATTTTTAAGATTTTAAAATCCGAGATATCGTATAAGATCCAATGTTCTTAAAATAATTAATTATATTAATTAAAATATTTATGTATTTTTTTAAAAATTTTTAGGATGATTGGAACCTAATAAACATATTGTGTGCAGGTTATGCTGTAATAGCTTTATTAATTAATCTCAGAATTCCAGAATCACCAGTTTATCTTTTGTCAAAAAAAGAACCAATTAAAGCTAGAAAAGTTTTACGCTATTTCCGGGGTTTAAAATCTACAGATAACTATTGTTATGAAGAAATTGAAAATGAATTTAATAGAATACAAAAATCATGTCAGCATCCAATTGGTGAAAAGAAAAAAAATTTTCTGAAAATGTTAAAACAACCCGAAGTCTGGAAACCTCTATTAATAATGAATGCATTTTTTGCATTTCAACAATTATCTGGAATATTTGTTATAATCGTATATGCTGTACAATTTTCAATTGAAGCTGGTGTTGAAATTGATCCATTATTAATGGCCATATTAATTGGATTGACGAGAGTTGTAACAACAATATTATTCGGTTTTATTTTGGATAAATGGGGTAGAAGACAACCAGCCTTGATATCATGTATTGGTATGACAATATGTATGATATTATTAGCTGCTTCAACATGGTTTCCTAAACTAGGAGAAATTCCATATTTATCAGTTAGCTGCATTATTATATATATATTTACATCGACATTTGGTTTAATGACACTGCCATTCTCAATGTTGGGTGAAGTATTCCCACAAAAGTTAAGGGGTCAATGTGCTGGTATAACAATTTCATTTTGTTCAATATTATTTTTCATTGTTGTTAATCAATATCCATATATGGTTGATCAATTGGGTAAAGAAATGGTATTTGGATTTTTTGGTTTAATATCATTTTTAGCAATTGGTTTCATTTATTTCTACTTGCCTGAAACAAAAGGTAAAACGTTGCATGAAATTGAAGAATATTTTATATATGGTAAAAATGGTAAAATATTAGAAAAGGCATCAGAAAATGAAATGAAAGAAGTTTTTGTTTAATGGAATGCGATTAAATGAATGAAAAACAAAAAAAAAACTGTGATATAAGAAAAAAAAAAAAAAAAATTAGTACATTTTATTTCATTAAGTACTTAAAGTAATTAATCGATTAGGACTTTAAGGTAATATGCTAAAAAAACATTAATCTATAGATATTTGAAGAAAAGTTTTTAAAATAAGTTTTTTTATATTGTATAAAAATAATAATTGTAACTTCAAAATAAGTCTGATAATAAATTAAAAAAAAAATAATCGGTTGTAATCAGTTTTTTTAATCAAGATTTATTATACCAAGTACTTTATGCAATTTTTAAATTAAAAGATAATTTGGCGTAGGACGTATAAATTAATTGATAATAATAATTATATGATTATATTTTATTACTATAATTATTATGAATTAAACTTAAGACTATCTAGAGATACAATAAATGATTTAAATTCTTTTAATTTGTACACATTAAATTTAAAGTACCCGCAATTACCCAGTACCCAGATTTGTTTCTAATCATTAAGAAAATTGATTTTGATTTTAAATTTTTCGGAAAGATTACGAATTCCTTGAACTTATAATTCAATATTTGATTATTATAAATTGTGATTATAAATCCTAATTAAGAAGACTTCATTATTTAGTTTTTTACTTTTAGAATTTACCTCTTATATTAAGTAAAAAAAAATACTGAAAACTTTTTATGATACTTGATAGTATTTAAGATTTTCCTAAAGCTTTAACTTTAATTGTTGTTTTAAATTAAAAAAAGATTGGTCATTGCTTCTGTTATAAAATATAGATAATTCATCAAATCTCTAAATAACTTTAGTTTAATTATTTTGAAAATTAGGTTTTTTCGATAATTTGTATGGATGGTACCCACCGACTGCCAGATCTGATCACAATCAAAATGAAGAAGATTATAGTTATCCATTGTCAGCTTTAACCTCGTAACTTGAACAGATGCACAGCGATCGGATTGAAAACTTTGTATGGCACCTTGCCAAAAATGTTTTCGAAATATTTTTAAGCATTGAGAAATTTCCCAGCATATTATAATTATGCTATATTACAAGTTCCAGTCTTATTAAAAGCAGCAAAGATAAATGACAAATGTCAAAATTTGGAATGGAGCTTACCTAATTTTAATTTAAACTACGTTTCGTAATCAGTTCTGAAGATTTGTAAGCATCGTTCTGAAAATTGTGTTTGTCAGAGCTAGCCGAGCCTTAGTCCTAATTAAACCAAAAGCATTAGAAAATCGATCTAGACCTATTCCTTACAAATTGAGGAACAATTTTATATTTCCCGTTCGTATGCGTATATTAAAAGAAATGTATCTATTGTGAAAAAACTTTCTCTTTCTTAGTTCCAGCTTTTAAGATCAAACTTTTAAACTGTTACCATGGATACTGCAGAGAAACTTACAGACTAACAGATCACCAGACAAATTTATTTTTAAACATTTTTAAGAAGTTGTATTAGTTACAAAGTTTTAAACTACAGAAGAGTTACCTAGCTAAAGTTACCAAGTCTTAGCACATTTTTCGTGCAATTATTTTAGACTTAGGGACTATCGGTCAAATGTGTGCTAACGGTAAAAAATAATCATTTATATAAAAAAAATTCAGTCATTCAAAAGATCCATTAGTACCTTATATGAAAAATCTTCTTTATTTTCAATAAAAATGATACTTTGAATTTAAAAAAAATAATATTTAATAAAATTAGATTCTTTTTTTTTTATAATGAATCGATAGTTACTTTTTCTTCGGCATATTGTATAAATTTAAAATATATTATATAATATTATTAGTATATATTAGAATATTAAAAAAAAAACACTTTATTTATATGCATTAAATATTCAAAAGATATTTTATTAGGAAAAATACATGAAACAGGTAAATCAGGTGAACCAGGTAAATAAAACACCACTTTAAAATAAAAGAAAACTTCAATTGAATTTAAAATTACAAAAATCTTTGATCCTAGATTGATTTAATTTATGAGTTTTAAATAATAGATAAAAAAATATTTAATAAAAATAATAATACTAATCAAATGTTGCAATAAAAGTAATTTAAATAAATTTGTTTGTATTTTATTTATTTATTTGTTTGTTTGGTGTGGTTCACTACTACATAGATCGTGGAATGTTTTTACCAATACACTACCGAGGCCTGCATTATATGCCTGAAGATAATATTCTAAAGTTTGAATTGGTTTTTAAAGCTTTTAATTGATATTATAAGTTTGCTCTTAAGCGCCTCCTTTGACGCCTAGAATCTAGATTATATAATTTCATTAATTTCGGCATTTATTTTTTTATATTTTATTATATTATCTATTTTATTATGCGGCCCTTTGTAACAATTTCAGGTCTTCTGTTTCAATTCTAATTTCTTTTATTTCCTCAGCGACAACAAATCTATTGGATTCAACCAGTATTGGTATACAGTACATATATATACAGTACACTCTAATATTTTAAAATGGATGGGTACGAAATCTCGCATTTCAAAAACTTGCGTTTTGAAATCTCGAGGTTGTTTTGGGGGCTATAAGGCGTGATTTTTAGTACGCTCCCCTTTAAATATGTCACGGTTATTTTTTGAAACATTAAATCTTGCGTTTTCAAATCTGGAGGTTTTTTTGGGGGGGCTATAAGGCGTGATTTTGAGACACAAGATTCCAATTCGCGAATTTTTTTATACGCTCCCCTTTAAATATGATAACATTAATACTGTTATAAAATTTTATTAAAAATTCGAATTCAACATCTGCAGCAAATTTTTTTATCAAGTTTTTAAAAGAAAATTTATTGATTCAATTAACACTTAGTATAATTTTTTTTACACCTTTTTAAGAGTGAACTTTAATAATTATGTGTGTATATAATATAGGTAGATAGTGTGAAATTAAGATATGTTACTATTGCCACTTTATATTTTATAAAGTTTTTCTTTCACTTTATTTATTTTTATTAATTTAAAAATCAAAAAGTTAACACAATTTTTCTATAACTAAAGCATATGCATATTCTTCATTTTTCCTCCATTTTTTCTTTTGCATCTTTAAGTTCTTTTTTACTAATAAAATATTGTGTACACTCATACATAGATATCTGTTATCTATAGCGGTTAATCAACTTTTCTAAAATCAATTATTTTTATTCTTTGAACAATTTTCTTTTAAAACTATTGCAACATCAAAATATAAAAAAATCTTTAGATACAACTAGTATCTGTTAAATAAATGTTTTATTGATTTTTATCTTGAAGAGAAAGTTGAAGGTTAAAATTGTATTTTTTAGACTGGGGATGGAATCATAAGAAAAATGAGGAAAGGTAATGGTGTCCTTATAATTTGAATCTTCATAAAAGGAGTTTTCCTATTTTACAACTTCTTTAGTTATATTTTTAGCCCACTACTAGCTGGGGAATGGGCCGAGAGACATATGTATAGCCTAATCGATTTCTATGCTGATCCGATCAATACACTTGAACAGATTTTATCTATAATGCCTGGATGGGTGTGTGCAATATATGCAGGTTCATAACTCCCACGGTCATAAGTCCCTTAGGACTTATGTCCCAATTTAGTGGGAAATAAGTCCCTAGATAACTTAAGCCTCATAGGGACTTATGACCCTGAGAGTTTTGACTCAGAGTCGTAGGCTATAACTCCCTTATACAGTTTATTATATTATACATAAAATAAAAGTGACATCAGTAACGGATACGAATGTATATAGACTCTTTTGTACTATAATATCAAAAATAATTAGCACACATTTTGGAGTTGGATTCGCAATCAGGAATCATTCACTTTTTCCAAGATTACATTACACTACATATTGAAAGGCTTTCTTCCAACTCTTTCACCAAATTGACGAATATCACCTTTACAAATAATTATTACACCCTATATTACATTATAGCCCCGTTGTTATTTACTCGAAAACTTGACATTAAATAATTTTTGAAAATCAAATAGAAATATAAAAAGGCCTTCCAGATTTTGTATATATATTATTTTACATCTAATATTCAAATAAGTCCCTAAGCTAAACTTCTTAATAATTTTAAAGAAAATTTCTGAAAAAAAACAGGCCACATAATTTAAACTTTTTCAATTTCCGGATCTTTTGAAGGATTCTTTTAAAAAGATTTATTGTCCTTCAATAAAAAAATAACGGTTTGTATCTAAAGGCTTTGAAATTATTAATCTGTTCATTTAAAATTTTAAATATTAAGAAAGTAATTAGGATGTCATATACTTTTGTTTGAACCCTTCCTTAAAGTTAAAGTTGAAAATTTAACAAATTTCTTATATATATATATATATATATATATATATATATACAATGTATATATATACATATTTTGTCTTAAATTTTCTTCTGAACTTTTAAATTTGTTTCAAATGAAGCTTAAGTTAACAATTTTTTAATTTTGCTATACCTCAAAATTTATGACACTTTTACGCGAATTAAAATAACAATTTTTTGCCATATTAATGTGTACTTAAAACAAAGAATAATTATTGCAATAAAAAGGGTTAAATTTATTTAATATAATAATTTTAAATTAATATAAAGTATAATATAAAGAAAAGGATGACATATCGTAGGCTACAAAGTTTTGAAGCCTACGATATGTCATATGAAGGGGTGGTTCAAATTATGCTTGTTATTGTATATATTTGCGGATATCATATGCTATCGTCGTAACACCTAGGCCTTGCCTATAAAATGGAATATATCATCAGCATATGTATAGTTTATTGTATTTTAAGCACTTTGGTTATAATATGGATTCTAAAACTTGACAAGAACAAGTGTAATATCCCCCGTTATATTTAAATCTACTTGGCATTGATGAATGGATATTCTTAATTTAATAATTTATGATTTCATGATTTTATACTTTTAGTATATGAGAATACGTATTTCATCTTTTAAATTGAATTTAATTGGATTTACAAAAAATAAGTATTTAAAAAAATATTAACCTGGATTTGAATTGCACCTTTCAATCCAAAATACAACCTAAAATATATAATTGGTCGACACCGCTTTAACCACCCAACCATTGAGTTATTTATATATTGTTTGCTAAGTGTAACTTTTGATTTGATCATAAGGGGACCCGAACTAGGAGCAGTACTTAGCGTTTTATTATAATAAATATATATATTAACTAACGCACTAACAATGAACTTAACAATTGTAAATTAATCAAATTTAAAATTAAATATTTTATATAAAGTGATTAAAGACTGTAACCTGCGAATTTCAATATTTTAAAAATATTGCAATTCATATGATTTCTGCATGTTTTATATTATGCTTTTAATATATACTTTGTGGTATATATATACTGTGATATGAATATGTATTTGTTATATATATATATATATATACAAAAATACTGTGCTATACAATTTTTTTTTTTTTTGTGTTGGGGTAAGGATGGTGGAAATCATCGAAATATACTGAGCGCAACCACAGTTATGTTTGACTTTAACACACTAAAAACACCCGCCCTGTTTTAAAATATTAAAACTAGTCTTAGAGACTAACCATTAACTTTGCGCTAACTTTTTATGATCTACTGGAATTACAGACATCCGTTAAGGTGATCTGAATTTATCGCTAGTTGGAGGGGCCTAATTCTTTTAAGCCTTCTATTGACATTTGAAGATAGTAGAAGTTTTGACGCTTCTATGTTTATGTGACCTTCTAAGCGGGTCTTATGTTTTATTGCATATTTTTTTATTTCATCGCTAACAATAGGAATTCCTAGATCCCTATGTAAGTCGGAATTTCGTACGTACCAGGGAGCACTTACCATGTTACGTAGCACTTTGCTTTGAAATGTTTGAATTCTCTGAATATGTGTTCGTTTGGCACAGCCCCAAAGTTGTACGCCGTACAACCAGATAGGCTTAATTATTTGGTTATATAACAAAATTTTGTACTCTATTGGCAATTTAGATTTTCGACCTAGGAGCCAATACATTTCTCTATATTTTTGTTTTAATTCTATTCTTTTCTTTTTGACTGTGCTATACAATATGACTCAAATTTACTATAGTAAATTTTACAACACCTGAATATGCTATATATTCAGGTGTTATGCTATATATATACATATGCATACAATATATACATATACCTTCAATGTCTAGAAAGGAATGAATGAATGAATGAAAACAACGAATCAAAGAGTAAAACGAACCAAAAACAAAAACGAACATACAAACAAACCTACATAACAGATAAAGGTGTAAAAGTATATTAAAAAAAAAAAAAAAATTATAAAATAAAAATGCGCGAACTTATATATAACGGTATAAAATACAAAAGTATAAAAGCCATTGCGAATAGAAAATTAAACCTCAGTTTATTATCAGACAGGATCAACAGGTCATCAAAATAAAATAAAAAAAAAAAATACAAAAAACAAATAAAAAAGGAATAAAACAATAAAGGGACAACAAAGTGATCCAAAATAGAAAATAAAAAAAAAAAAAACAAAAACATCAAAAGAATAAATTAAAAAAAAAAAAAAAAGATAACTAACGTTTCAAATATATTACGGTTTTAATTTAAATTTTAATTTAAGGATTTTATGGTGATTTAGGTGGTTGTTTTTTAATTTTGTTTTTCTTTTTTTTTTTTTTTGTATTTTCTTATATGAAGTGTTTCCCAATCCTTCGATACCTATACATTAATAATTAATATAATTAAACACAAGTGCAAATTTTGAGGTTTAATTGTGAAATATTAAAAAAATAATGAAAAGGAAAATTTAAAATTTTTTAAAATGAAATTTTAATTTTTAAATTTAAAATAAAAATTTCAAAAATAACCAAAGAATATTTAAATTCAAAAAATTGAAAATGCTTAATATAAATTTAGAATTAAATTAAGTTCGAAATAATTCTTGAATAATTGTTTTGGGAAAATTAAATACACCTTTTCATATTAAATATTTTTTTTGTAACATTTGCAAAATTGCAAAATGTTACCAATCATCACATGTCAAGTCAAACAGATATTATTCTTTATTTTATTAATAAAAGGTGAGTTTTTTTTTCTGAAAAATTGATTAAATAAATTAAAATGTTTTGTATTTGGGGCTTTTAGTATTTTGAAAATAAATATTCGGCGTGTAATACTACTGGACTCTGAAGTAGGCTTGTATTATTGTATTTGCAATGGTAGTGGACTATTTAGTAGGCTAGCAGTACTTACAAGCTATCAAAAATTTGATGATGCAGCTATTGAATTACAATATATTGGAAGAAACTGTTTTTCAGAATTATTTAGAATTATTTTAAAATATTTTAATTAAAGTAATAATAATAAATTAATTCTTTAATCGGTGAGGCCTGTTTCCTTTATCAGGGTATTGGATTGAGTATTAATACCTTATGCATATTGCCTCAAATGACTTATTAAAAGAGGGAGTGCGAGATTGATTCTTGTAAGATGTAAAGGTCATAAATGTTTATTTGAAATATAAAAAAAAAATTTTTTTGAAAAAAACTGGAGGTCCTTGGAGATCTAATATAATTTTAAATGTACAGTATAAATTATATGACATAATATAAATAAAATAAATAAAATGAATTATAAAATAGGTGTTAGGAGGACAGTTGCCAGCATATTATAATCCCCCATGAAAAACAACAACAATTCTTTAATAAAAATCTAAAAAAAAATGCAGTTTTAATTTTCAATGTTAGAACTTTTATTTTAATAATTCAAATTTAATGTATTTAAAAAGTCAAAAAATAAATTTTAAAATAAAGCAAAAAGTTTGAAAATCAAATTATTGCTTGTCTTTTATAAATTTGTAAAAATTATGGAATCGCTGTCTTTATTTTACGATATTCTGGTACAAAAATTTAATTTTAAAAATATCTTAGAAATTTCCAAATTTTTAAAAAAAAATAATTTAAAATTGAATTTTAATAAATACTGAAAAAATTCAGGAGTTTTTCAAAAAAGCACATTTACAATGCTCTATTAATGATTTTTATAACAATTTTTTAAAACTTATTATTTAACTTTCCTTAGCATTTAGGAAATTCTTTTAACAGCTCCCAAACAGTTCGAGCAACCCATATGACTTATGCTTACTTCCAAGGATCTTACTCTCTCAACATGTCAACTTTCTTATTAAAACCGTTAGAAAGAAATTAATCGAATTTAATAGAATTGTAACTATTGAAAATCTAAACCGTTTTAAATTGTATGTGGAATTCAATAAGACAAATTTTAATAACACGAATATAATATGACCCCCTGTTCCAATATGTACCTATGGTATAAACAGGCTTATTAGACCTACATTTGAACAGTTAGTACTTAAAAAAAAATTTTTTACAGAATTACAGAATTTGGCATACTGGTAACCTAATGAATATTTCATTGCTTTCGATGGAAACAGATAAAAAAAATAATAGGGTACAGAGTAAAACTTTAAGGCTTTTAGAATATGATGCAAAGTAAAAAAATTTTAAATTTTAATTTTAAGAAAGAATAATAAATCTTAAGTCAAAAGGGAATAATTAATCTTAAATTGGAATCTATAATTGTATATTATTAGTATTATAATTTTTTAAGTCACATGAGTATTTTAATTGTGTATTATATAAATTCTTATTTGTAAAAACTAGAAAGGCTTAGGACACAAATTTAATTTGCCAAAGTTAACAAATGTAAATTCTTATATAATCATGTAAAAACTTCTAAAAATCTATTGGAAATCACCTAAAAAATATTAAATTAACTGTTTTAGTAAAAATTGATAAGTTAATTAATATTTAAAAATCAATAAACTTGTCAGAGCCTAAAATGCAAACTCCAAAATTAAAATAAAATGTTTATAGAAATATTAAACTCCGCTCTCATTATACGCTAGAATATAAAGACACGCCACATTTTTTATTTGTAAAACTAGTTTTCATTCATGTTCAATTGTTTTTAGTTGTTTTACAAAATTTTCCTAAAAATTTTCAAATATTTTTTTTTTGTGGAAATATTAAAGAGTTTTGTACACAATCCAGCAAGTGTTTTCAATTTGTGTATAAACTAATATGATATGATAAATTAATTTAAAAGCTCTGTTTTTAATCCCATCGCCATGAATGGGAAACTAGAATTATTATTTTTAATTGACCCCATAGACATTTTTGGCTTCTTTTCTAGCTTATTTCCTAGTTTTTGCACTTTCAATTTTGATAGATGTCAAAACTAATCAAGTTATTTATTATGAATAATTTTTTTTTAAAACATGTTTACATCTTATATTAGACACAGTTTATAAAATGGAATTCTCTTGAAATTTTATTAATTATTCAAATATGAAATCAAACAATGTTAAAGAGTTCATTCGTTTTTAAACAAAATTTCAAGTACCACTGGAAACTTGGATTCATTCAAATTTCTAATTATTTTCAATTACAAAGATTCTATAAGTTTATGTATATTATGCCAGTTCCTATTAGCAAAACATTTTCTATCTAAATTCTCTGAAAAAATTAAATACTTCTATTCCCAAGGAAATAAAAGCATTTGACACTTACTCAACACTTTAAAATTTTATCACTTTACACAAAAAAAAGAACACAAGACTGTTAACTTTTTAGATACCAATTTATTCATCCTATATATATGTGTATAACGAAATTTTATCTTTTTTTTATATTTTAACTTTATTTATTCGTCCTTTATCAATTACACGCGTAAAATTTTTAAAAGTACTCAATAAGTACTCAATAAAAAAATCAAAAAAAAAGAAAACAAAAAAAATAACAGAAACCAAATATTTTTTAAATTTATTGTTCTATTCTTTAGTAATTTAATCGTATAGGGGAAGGCCAACTTTGGAACGGAAAACAATAGATCTATAGAAATATCAAAACATATATTCTTCTAGTACTTATATCAAATGGAATTACTTAAAAAGTTTCATTTTACAATATAATAATGGAATATAATTCTTTACAACTATATACTTATCATAAACATATAAATTTTCAAAAATTTTAAAAGACAATCATAAAAATTACCAAAATAGCATCAATATTTTATTTTCAAATAATTTTAGAAATTATTTAATAAAAATTTAAATGTATAATAATAATAATAATAATGTTTGAATCGCATTGTACTCTGGTTGTTTTAAACGGTTTTGTTAAGTCCCTTTTTTGTTTGTCTGTTAGTTACAAATTTTAAAGTCGATGTTATCTAACTTCCCGATAAACTGGGGGGTTGAAGTTGCACACAAATTAAGAACTAAGAGCAAAGCTTGAAAACATGGCTTTTAACTTTTCAAACGCTTTCTTGTGTTTAAAAAAGTTATTTAGAATTTACAATTTTTGCATAATTTTGGGATGAAGACCTGTTGACCTTTGAAAACTTAAAGAATGTATGCATACCAGCTTTAATGTTTTAAATTTAAATAAATTTTTTTAAAAAAAGGTTTAATTAAAGCTATAGAATTTAAAATTATTGTAAATTTACAAATTATTAGATTTCAAATACTTATACTTATGATAATAACACTTTAACTATATTGCATAATTAATGGCGCAAAATATACAATGTATACTTTCTTTGTGTTAATATTCTTATTGAGTTATTATAGATCACAAAAACTTTTATTAAATTATTTTTTAATTTTAATTATTTGAATGCACGTTCTTTTAAAAAATTTCATTATTTGTATGAACTGTGTATGAAAAGAAATACATTTAAGTACTATTGCATATAATTAGGAGCTGCCAATTATTTTATATAATGAAATTATTTTAAAATTTAAGAAACAAATTTTTGGAATTTTTATAAAAGTATTCAAAAATTAAAATTAATAAAGTTTGTAGAAAATTACATTTTCTAATAAAAAGAAATGACAAAGAAATTTTGAAAGACAAATTTTGTTTTATTCCAGTGCACTTTGCACTTCGGCTGTTCAAAATTTAAATAAAAAATAGAAAATTTACAAATTATAATTGCACTCTACGAAAATGATACTAAAACAAGTAAGAATAGTAGTTTATTCTGTTGAAATGTGCTTTTAAGAATTAGTTAAATTGTATATATATCATCTATCTATTGAAATGTCAAATTTTGTACTACCATACGTGACGCAGTAGAATAGTATAATATAAGTTACATATAATTATATAGATCTGAAATAGATTTATACAGTGACTCTTAATATTTTAATTGAAATTTTTTTATGAGAAGAAATTTGAGATCAATCAAAACGGAGTTTCATACGAACTCAAAGAACCTTAAAAAATGGTCAAATGGTTCTTAACTGATTTAAAACATTATAACATGATTATGCCGTAACTTTAGAGTTGCAGTTCAAACAAGTTTCATTGATATAACAAGTAAATTAACATGTAAATTATATGAATGCTAATATGATTTCCAATATAGTGGGACAGGACAAAGTGTAAAAAATTGGAATCTATAAAAGATGAGAATGTAATAAGTAATACACTGTACATACACAAACAAATGCAAACCTTATCAAGATTTCAAAATGAACTATGATAATTGTTAATTAAATAAAAAGTTGTGACTTTAGTTATTCTAAAAAGTAATTTAAAGAATAAGAAAAATAAAAAGTATAATAAGATAACAACCGTAATTCAAAAGAAGAGAAAATGACGGAAATATTAGGACGCGGAAAATTTTGATAAAGGAAGTTGTTTATGTAACTTAACGAAGATAATGATGACTCTAAAATCACAAAACTGTTTTCTAGAAAAAAAATTAAATCTAAAAATGCTGCGTATTACGTGAACGAAAATCAAATGAAATATCAAATCAAATAAAATCAAACTCCAAAAATAATAGTTGAGTAGATACATTGGTTAAAGTTCAGAACTCTCTTTCCGGGAGTACCGTGTTCAAATCCCAGTAAAATGAAATACAAAAATTTCGCTGATTTTCGACTTGCCTCAGTTATCTTTCACCATTATTTCCAAATTAATGAATAAATTTCCATCCAAATATAAACAAATAATTTAATTGAATAATATAACTCACAGACATAGACAACTCAAATATAAAATATTACAATATTTAACAAATAGAATTGTATGTAATACTAAATATTATCTCATGTAACAGCAATTGCATGTGGAATTCATTCAGATCAATCTTAAATATAAGAATGTAATTATTAAATGTAAAGTTGTAGCTGTGCAATCCAACTGTTAACAGTTAGCATGTACAAATAGTACTTTTTGAAAACTTAAATCGATGCTCAGATCCTCCTTTACAAAACTCGTTTGCACAAAACTGTTATTGTCTTTTCGCTCTGTGCGGTTCTATTTCAACTAATATGCTAAAATTTAAAGAGTCATCACGTCGACGCCTATATTTTTATTAAAACCCATAGAAATTTTTTTAAAATAATTTTCTAAATATTTTTGAAAATTTATACGAGTAAAATTAAAAATTAAAAACTAACAATCTGTTAATAAATTTAACAATAGCCTTTGTACTTAAATTCTCTTATAAAAATCATTAAACAAATAAACAAATAGGTGACCCACTCGCTCATCATATTTCATGTAGTATGAAATAGTACACAAACAAATAAACAAACAGGTATAATCCCTACTTTATTTTTTTGTGAACATAAGAACCACCTTTACTAAAAAATACACCATAATATAATATCGTAACAATTAAATGTTATTATTATATTAAGCATATTAATATATACATATACATACTTATATAAATATATGTAGGCCTGTTAATTATAAAAACAAAATACTAGCACATATTTTTAGGTTTGAATTTGGTTTTATTAGAATCTGAACTTAATTGGAACCATCAAATTGATTTTGGTGATCTATCTCTTTTGTGCAAACTTGGTCAGTCGTCTATATAGTATATACACATATACATATGTGTACATATCGTCTGTATATAAGTATAAAATCTGCACGTATTTATATGTATGTCTCTATGTATTTGATAGAAGATAATAAAAAAAGTAACGTATATATTTAAAGTTAATTACATTGTAAAATAGTCCTAACTGTTTGTGCGTGTACAATTAAATTTAGACGTGTATACAATTTTTGGAAAAAGGACCCAAATTCTTATATTAGAATTATTATTAGTAAAGGAAGGTTCATCACCTGGCTGGATAATTAAAAAAAAAAAAATTTTAAAAAACCAACCCACTGAAGCAGATATTCAGTGTTGAAAACATACATTTTTTTTTATGCTGCACTTTAAATGGCTATAACGGTTTTTTATTTGTTTACATTTTTATTTTGTTGTTTTTTTTTTTTTTTTTTCGTGTGTTTGCGAATTTTTAAATTTACAATGTTACAACCATTGTGTTTGTTAATACAGTTTTTTTTTTTTTATTTAATATTTTGTTTGTTTAATTTTGGTACTCTTTATGCACGTGTGTTTGTGTGTGTCTGTTTATTTCAAATTGACATTTTTTGAGGGGTTTTTTATGTATTGAAATTTTTTTATATTAAAAAAACAAATGTAAAAGTCGAAACAATTGAGTTGAAAGAGAAAACGTTTTTTGAATTACCACTTAAAATGACGTGAAGGAGTAAGGAGGATAGAGAATATTTTCACGCATCAGTTTTATTTATTTAATTTTATGATTATAATTATTATTAAATGTTTTATTTTTTTGGGAATTAAATAATTGATCAAATTATGACAAGAACATTTCTTAGAATAGAAGGTAATGATTCCCTTTAGATTAATACAATTTTTTTTATTTATTTTTTTCCAAGGTTCTTCGTCTTTAAGGTGATAAGAGAGTGAAGCCCGTATTTCCTTTGTAAATAATACTATTCAATTTTGCTATATTGATTACTCCAATGGTTTAGGAGTCATGGTTGGCTTAGGTCATTTTTGGTTCGATTAAATTATCAGTAGTTTATTATTTATTTATAATAATTATTAATTAATTATAATAATTAGCCATTAATTTGAAAACAATGGCGAATGGTAGCTGAGTCGAGTCAAAAACCAGATAAGTTTTTTTAATGCCATTGTGATTCGAAACCGGGCCTTTCGCATGAAAGATCGGCGCTCTAAACACTGCGCCACCAGGCCGGTATACGTATATGATTTTGACGATTGAATTTGGGTGTATACTATTTTTTAAAGACTGGGGGCTGTGGTGCAAGTATTTAAACTTTTTTGTTCTAAAATAAAAACGGTCAAAATTGACATAAAATTTTGTATACGGGTTAATGTTTGACAATGAAGTTGATTCTGTTCCACAGACTAAGAATTTGTACCCATATCGGTACGATGATAGAAAAATCGAATTGAACAAATGAATTTAAACAATCTAGAATTAGCATTTACATCATGTCCAATTTTTTGTCAATTTTTTTAATAACATCAATTACATTTAAAAAACAACTGAGAGGTACAGCAATGCACACCGGGTATTTGCTAGTATTTATATAAAAACTAAATTTCCTTATACCTAAGCACAATAAATCCACACAACTTTCATTTATTTATTTTTTATGGAAACTGACAAGGAGACTAATTAACTGTCAAGGAGACTCTTCTACTTAAAATGTCAATTGAAAAAAAACTTGAAGTTAATTACAATATAGTTTACAAATTTCAGAGCAAGAAATTCAATATTAACCCACAAATTGGAAAACTTATTTTTAAATAATTATATTTAAAAAATTGAGATTTTGTTAAAATCCCATAAAAAACATTACAAATCTCTAAAATCTTTAAAGATCAATTAAGAATTTTAAAAAAATCTTAAAAATAATGTAAATTATCTTAAATAACTTTGTATATAATTCAAAATATAATAAAACCTCTATAAATTACTTTTAAATATTTATTTATTATTATTTTCTAATAAATTTTTAATAATTAAATATTTTCATTTTTTTCATTATTATTAATTTAGCCAACGCTCAACCTCCATTTGCATCAATACAACATCAAATAAAAAATGCATTGCAACATAATCAACATCATCATTCAAATCATTTTCATAAAAAACCAAATAATCAACAACAGCAACAACAACAACCGAATAATTTATTTGCTTTAGTGGATTTGACTTTACTCGAAGAACATCCAAAAGAGTTGAAACAAATAACAGGAAAAAATTCATCTTCATCTTTAATTACCCACAGTTTACAAAATTCAAAATATCCGGTTGTTGAAAAATTCAATTCCAATGAAGTTGAAATTCCATCAAAAAATAAAAAAACAAATGAAAATTCAAAAAAATATAATAATCAACCATTGTCAACATCATCATTTTCATCAATATCAATGCCATCAGAACTATCTGCAAAATTTACAAAAAAATCAAAAAATTTCGATTTTAAAAGTTTAATATCAAAAGAAACAATTAAACAATTGGAAAATTCTCATCAACAACAGAAACGGGAAGTAATTTTAGCTGATGTACCACTTTGGCCTTTGGAATTTCCTTCAACCTCCAATTCTGTAGCTGCTCCTCCTTCTAATAATAATAATAATAATTCACATAATTATGAAGATGACACTGAATCACCGTCCCCATTATTTGATTATATCTACGCTAAACGTCTAAAAGATACGAATGGGGTTGATGAGAATTTTTCATCAAAAGAAATATCTGAAAATGAAATTAATAATTTTTTAACCCCCAATGAGTTTCTCTTTTTAAAAGAACAACTTCAAAAATCAAAAAGACTATTATCTCCATCACTTTCATCATTGGCTTCATCCTCCAATTCAAAATTTTCATCCCAAATAAATAAAAAATCATCAAACAAGGTAGTTATTGAACCCCAAGATGATGGTGGTGGTGGTGGTATAGATAGTGATGGTGGTGGGAGGAGCAATGAAAGTGGGAGTAAACAAATAAAATTTTATTTAAAATCTTATCCAAACCCCAATAAAAAAATGAATATTGCAAAAAAAATTTGGTCCAATCCTTATGACGATGTTAATGATAGTGAAGATTATGATGGTAATAGTTATTACAATAATGATAATAATAATAAAAACATTAACCGTAATTTAAACAACAACAACAATCGCTTTTCCAACAATTTGAATGATGAAAATGTTGATGAAATTCGAGTAATTTTTAATGATAAAAGAATAACCGCACCAGCCGCATGGGCTAAAATGTTAAGATATCGTAAAGATGGAAGAAAATCATGGGGACTTTTTGATCGAAAACCTGATATTGGAGAAGGTGGTCGTTTATCATATTTCAGTGATCCCGATATGAAATCATATGGAGCTTCAGGACTGAAAAGACAAAAATTCAAAATACATCAGACACAATTTGTACCATCAGTAAGTGTGGGTGAGTTTTACAGTATGAATTTTTTGAGTTTTATTTTGTTTTTTTTTTTTAATTTGATCGTGATTCTGAGGGAATGGAAACTGGAGAGTCTTATGGTGTATAAACAAATTAATTTCTATATTTAAAAAATAATAAAATTTCTGTTACAATTGTTGCCAAGGTGAAGGAAAAAAAAACAAGCCTACAACAACAAGGGAATTTTGAATCTTTAGTAGTTCTTTGTGTTTCGAAACCTTGAAATTTAGAACACATTTTAAAGCCCTACAAAATTGTTATAAAATACATTTTCATTTTATCAATTAAAAATGTCAGAGAATTTGTTAAAAATAACAAAGAAAATAATTTAATGAAATAAAAGACATTAATGGAAGTGCTTAACAATTAGACTTAACAATCACTTATTATTTTGAAAAGTTTTTAAAAACCATTGCGTACATGTAGAGAACTCATAAATTTTTCTGTAGGGAACAACAAATCTTTTCTCTTGATTTCTTAAAATTATTATAATCTATAAATTATATAATAATTAGAAATATTCCAATATGATTTAAGGCATTCATGAACGTAATTTCATTGTTCTTCTATTCCCCTTTGTGTATAATGCTTGCAAAAATAAAAGTTTTAATTTTAGATTCTAACATTACAAAATATTATTTCCCCCAACGTGGGGCTCGAACCCACGACCCCGAGATTAAGAGTCTCGTGCTCTACCGACTGAGCTAGCCGGGTAATTGTACATTTTATAAAAATTAAGCATTTTAAATTAGTTTTTGCTAATTCTAATTAATTTTAGATTCTAACTCTTATGTAATAAACGTGGGTAAAATATTAATATCTATCGACCGAACTAGTCATTTATTAACATTAATATATTAGTATAAAACTAACATGGGCGGGTATTTAAATTACAGGTGTTTAATAGTGAATATTAATTTTATTACTGTTTTTTTTTATTTAAATGCTGCTCTTAAAGTTCGGGCGACGCTTGCAGATATATGTAATAAAAATAATAGCTTATATATAGGTCTTTTCCTAAACTTTGGTGGGTTAAGTGCCATAGGGAAAATATTTTCAAAAAAAAATTGCTAAATAAAATCCATTTTTTGCTTTACAATAGTATGAAATTTCATCGCTTGAAATACCGGACAGATTTAAGAGGGTTTAATTTTTTAAAAATTGTGATGTTTAAATTTAAAACTTATCCTAACTAATCAAAAAATTCTTTCACCCAACGTGGGGCTCGAACCCACGACCCCGAGATTAAGAGTCTCGTGCTCTACCGACTGAGCTAGCCGGGTAATTGTATATAATGTAACATTTAAGTTTCTTAAAATTGTATTTTGCTTAAATAAAAACAAAATTTTAATTAAATTTAGATTCTTACTCTTTATAATATTAATAATTTACTCAACGTGGGTGATACTCTCTACCAACTAAGTAAATATTTAGGTTAAAGATTTTTTTAACTAATGCAGTTCTTAAACGGCGCAAGACATAAACGTATTTGCTTAAACCACTTATTGAAAAATAGCAAACACTTATAAAAGTTGAGTTAAAAAAAATCAATTCTGTTAATATTAAACTATTTATTACATAATATGGCAATACTTCGTATTTATTTTATATGCATTAATAAATTTCATATAAGGAGTTGTTGTTTGGAGTTACCTGATTTCAGATATACTTCATAGAACTTATTTTATATATCAGAATTTAAATATAGGTTTTTTCCGAACTTTGGAGGAATTGTAGATCCATTAGGGAAACATCTATTAATATTGTTAAAGAAAATTTATTATTTTACTTTAGCATTCCGTAGTTTGAAATGCTTTGCAAACAACCGGAAAAACAGACGGACAGAGTAAAACTAAAAAGTAAATTTATTTGAAAGTGTGAGGAAAAAAATTTTTAACTTTTTACAAACTAAAACTAACTTAACTAACTTTACAAAAAATTCCTTCACCCAACGTGGGGCTCGAACCCACGACCCCGAGATTAAGAGTCTCGTGCTCTACCGACTGAGCTAGCCGGGTAATTATCTATTCTGCAATATTTTAGTCTTTTAAAATTCGCTTTTACTTAAATAAAAATAAAGTTTTAATTAAAAATTTATTTTAGTACCTACTATTTCACTCAAAGTGTGTGAAATAATACGCTTTGCCGATTAAGCAGATATTTAAGTTGCAGATTTTTAAAAATGGAAAATGTTCAGTTTTGACTTTGTTTGCTGCTCTTAAACGGCGGAAGACATAAAATTATTTGCTTAATACTTTTAATCTTAGGGTGCAACTCCTCTGAAAATTTTAAGTTTCTAATTTAAACCATTTGGAATATAATAAGGGATCCAGAATTTAAAAAATAAAGTGAGTTTCTGTTAACGGTAAAATGAAATACCGTACTGAGAACTACATATTTATTTTACATATTTATTGATAAATTTTATGAAAACAGATATCCGTTTTCCTTTTCTTGACTTCTCTTTTGGAATTTGCATAATAACAATTTAAATACAGATCTTTTCAAAACTTTTTCTTAAATAATAACTTTACAAAAAAATTGCTTCACCCAACGTGGGGCTCGAACCCACGACCCCGAGATTAAGAGTCTCGTGCTCTACCGACTGAGCTAGCCGGGTAATTATTTGTTCCTTAATATTAAAGCATGTTAAAATTAACAATTGCTAAAATAAGTAGATAACTAAAAAAAAAATATATAATATAATTAAATAAAATGTTCTCTTCAATGTCAGTATTAAAAAGCTTTTCACATAAATTCGAAATTTATATTTTTAGAATTTATTAATAAACACTAAAGGCATAAATGTGATGCCTCAGCTTTTTTGTTATTTTGCTTTTTTTTTATTATTATGTATCTAACTGGTATAAACTATAATTCTACGATCAGTTCTTTTTAAAAGCTTTTAAAAACTTTTTGTTAAAGCTTTATTTTTTTTTATTAATGTGTATACTTTAGTTTATTATTTTTGTGTGTATACTTTGAAAAAAATTTATCCTTAAAAAAAAACTATTTTTACCGAATGTGAGCCTCGAACCCACGACCCCAATTTTAAAAGTTGAGAGACGTTTTTATTATAATATTCTTATTTAATATTTAGATTAAATTTATTCTCAAGTAATATTATATTATGTGATTATTAATTAATATCTAAAATTTTTTTAAATTTTTTCAGGTGCTATGACTAGTCTTGGTGATTTTTTTAATACTTTAAGAAATAATGTTGATTATATTGAAAAGACAAATTTAAGTCCTGATTTTCTTGATCTTATGGGAGGTGATCATTTAAGAAAAATGTCAGAACACATTAAAGCAGAAACAACCCAGGATAAAGGTTCTGGTTTTGGTTATGTTGGCAGAGCAACAAAACCAACTGGAACAGCAGCATTTTTACATGCAATACGAACATATAGACCATCACAAAAAGTTCGTGCATTAGTTTCAATGGTACCAGAAGGTTATCATGGAAATGGACAACATTTTAATGATCCAAATTATATGTGGATGGGATTGGGTAAATAAATTATTTAAACTTAAGTAATAAAACTATTGTAAACAAAAATAATGGGAAAAAAAAAATAATGGAAAAATAAATAATAATGAAAATTTTTTAAAAATATTTTAATGTGTATAGTATATATATAAATAACATAACAGGAGAATGTTAAAAACTGATTATTTTAATTAATTTTAAGACAACGAATGCAATTTCAAATCAAAAAAAAAAACAAACCAAAAACTATTGTAAATTCATAAAAAAAAATACATTGTAATGCAAGCAACACCTAAACAATTTTAAAAATAAAATTTATTCATTATATACAAAACATTAACATTAACATATATATATATAAAAAATTTTTAAAAAATATTAAAATATGTAATAAATATTTATTAATAAATTTAATTAGTATACTAATCTATGGATAAAATAAAAATTAAAAAAATGTTTTACTTTACATACATACATACTCACCTTATATAATACATACATCAGTATTAATTATTATTAAAAAATCAAAATTTACTCAATGTATTATAAATTATAATTAAATAATTTTTAAGGATACAAAATATATTATATACTTACTAATACATTAACAATTATAATTCTATAAATATAGTTCAATAAATTGGCTCAAATTCGAAAGGAAAAGGGGCCTGTAAATTTTTAATAAATAAATAGTTCAATAAACTCTTATATATTTTTAATATAAAATGTCTAAAAATCAAATCTAAATAAAATAAAACTTTAAAAATACAGCAAAATCTCGATAATTTTTTTTTTTTTTATTAAATACAAAAATAGTTCAAATGTTCTGTAAGTTGTCGAATAAATTAATTTAATTTATAAATTGTTATTAATATGAAATAAATAATCTAGCGCAACACTTCACAATTTAATATGTCCCAAATTGAATTGAATGTTAATTATGACGTCATACTAAAGTTGATATTAGGCACATGTTTGAAACTTGTTAATATAACTTGTAGCATATTTTTATTTTGAAAATTTTTTTTTTAAGTATTTCTGGTAACACTGGAAATACTTCCATGATCAATTTTATTTTTAAACTATATAATATTTTTCACCTTTTGAAACTTACATTCTTAATACATCTTTTATTGCCTATAATGCCCACAACAAATATAATTATTAAAACATTTTAAATTTTTTTTTAACATTTTAATTAAAAAAAAATATTTATTCACCCAACGTGGGGCTCGAACCCACGACCCCGAGATTAAGAGTCTCGTGCTCTACCGACTGAGCTAGCCGGGTAATTTACATTCATGTAAAATATAAATTATTAATATTTTTAGAAATAGTTTTAAATTTTAAAAATAAAATATATTTAATAAGAATTTAAAAATAAAATGCATTAAAATTAAAAAAAGAACTGTGGTCTAAATTTTATTTAATTATATTGAAAAGCTTTTAGTAAATATTTAAAAATAAAACAAAAAATTTACCATTGCAATTTCCTAAATACTTATGCATAAGAAATAAATTTTTAAAGACACTTGCATAAAAAATAAACCATCTTATATTCAAAATTACAAGTATGTATGTAATGTATATAGGTACGTTAAAACTTGTACAAGGTTTCAAATATTTAAAAATAAATTGTTCACCAATTTTTGATTAATCAGCTGATAATAACCAGTACATTATTTCAATTACAAACCATATCCCACTATTCATTTTATTGGTTATATATATTTTAATATACCTGCCCTTTTATGTACAATTTTATACTTTTTGTTTCAATATACTTATATTTAAAAGAAGTTCTGAAGAAGATACAAGTGTTTAAAAAAATTTATAATATAAACCGAATATTGCATTTTATTTGAATTAAATTTCTTTTCACTTTCCGAAGGATCAACAGTTTAAACAGTCTATTTTCTCGAACCTTAAAACGCTACGTATTCATTTACTTATTTTTAGCAAACTTGAGATTTTTAACAGTCATATTTTATAATATTTTCAATTACCTATAAATACAAATTAACGAGATTCTACTGTACTTTAAAAATATATAAAAATAAATTATTAACTGAAACATTTTGAGACAGGGTGAAAAAAGGATTAAAATAAAATAATAAATATATGTTACATATATATATATATAAATCTTCAAAATTATTAAAATATAATTATTAAAATTTATTAGGTGTTTATACAAAAATTATTTTTAAATTTTAATTCTGTAAAATAACTTAATTAAAATCTTATATAAAAATTATTTTAAAATAAATGCCGATTTAAAAGAATAAATATAAGGAAAATATTAGGAAGGATATATAGAAAAAGGAGTTGTATTCATTTTTATTTAAATTTTTTTTTATAGGTACAGTAATTTTGTGTTTCACATAACTGTTGCTTTTCCAAATTTTTGGTGAAATCTACTGGGTAAAGAATGTTTTTAATCTAATTAACCTAAATGCAACCTTCATTTCAATAATGACTGAATTTTAGATTTTACTTAACCCCAAATACCCATACGAAAACAGTTTTTTTTAAATCTTCAGAGTAAAATTACTTCAATTCAACTTGATTTGACAACATTATTTAAAAAGAACAAGCTTTACAATATTTAAATTTAATATACTCGTATAATCATTTGAATTCTAAAACTTTAAGCTTTATTTTTTAAAGCCCTTGATTTTATAAAAAGTTTTGAAATATTATAACTGTACTGTCTGTATTTTATTAATTTTATAATCCAAATTCTGTAAAAAAAAGTTCTAAAAAAAAAGCTTTTTTTGACCAAACTTTATTAAAACAAGAATGGTCTTTCATAAATGTCAATTTGACAGTAAAACTTTCGAATATCATTGAAGGAAGAAAGCTTACATCACAACAGAGCACATGCTTAATCGAAAAATAAATAAAAGTTTCGTAATCAAAAAAATTTTTCCCGATTCTCTCAATCTTTAAAAAAATTTCCTTTTTGTATTGGGTTTGGCTCAAGTAATTATACAGCAGTTTTTTTTGTATTGACCCAATTTTTTTTTTTTTTGGATTATTTGTTATTTTTTTAGTATTTGTTGACTGTTGGACTTTTTTAATAAATAATAAATACTATATACAAGGGAAATTATTCTCACTATTTCCCCCCTCCACAAATGTTAAAAGAAAATTATATATACTCATAATAATATATATATAAACATATATTTCTCTTTCTTACTATAGTCTATATTGAATTGAAAATTTTAGAATATCATTGATTGAGTACATTTGTATTAAAATGAGTGAAAAATATATATGCATATATATATGTACATATGTTGGAACTTGGAGCAACATGCTAATTGCTAAATAATATAGGTTGGTTGTTATTTAATATGTATATAATACATAAATATAAATGTCATTCTACATAATAATAATAATTTATCTTTTACTAATTATTCATTTAAAATTGAGTTGCTTTTTCTTAAAAAGAAAATTTGAGTGGAAAAAAAAATTGGTAAAAAAAAATAAATTGAAAAAAAATACAAATTGGTAAAAGTATAAACAAAGTCCGGTCGGTATAATGAATGAATTTATATAGAAAATACCAGTTGCGCATTCATAGCTAGAGTGTTCTTTTAATTTCCCGAATAGAAAATTGTAAGAACATTATTTCCCTTCCGCATTCTTTTAAAGTGTTTGCGTGTGTGTGTGTGTGTTAAGTGTAACTATAAAAGACAAGAAAATATATTATGAAAATTTTCTTTTTTTTTTCCTATTTGAATTTGACTATTCCATTCATTAAGAGCGAATTTCCCAATAAATACTTTGTTTTGTTTACATTTAGAATTTGAGTGAAAAATTTCAATTTCCTTTTGTATTCGAAATAAAAAAAAACTGGTCTGGTGTAGATAGTGTGTAGTGGTAATTGGTAAATATGGTATAGCTTAGCATACAACAGCTTAAAGTTTTTTTTTTTTGAAGAAGAAGAGAAGAGAATATTTTACCAGCTTGGAGAATTTGTTATTATAATAATTTCATTGTGTACAGTAGAACTTTTATAAAATATATATATCATACAATATATGTACATATATTTAGTTCGAAATAAATCTACAAGATACAATTGTGTAATTATAGATATAGTGGTGTTGCATATCAAAATTTAATAATTTATACTAGTGCAAAATATAAAACATATATATATATTTATTCAGTCTGAATTATATACATAATATATATGTAGCTTATATAAGAAGAAAAAATTTAGAAGGATTTTATATATCCATATATTTCAATAATAATAATATAGTCTATGAAATCTGAATTTAACACTCTGAAGTTAAATATTTTCATATTTTGAGTCTTTAGTATACCGGGAACGAAGCAAGTAACGTGAACGCTTTGGATTTTAGAATATTAAAAACAAAAAAACAAATAAAAAAATTTAAAAACAAATATCTTTTTCACACGGGAGATTTTGTTTTTTTTTTTTATTTTATCTGATTGTGTGTATGTTCTATGTTTTTTTTTGATTTAATCTTAACTTAAGTTTAGAAATTTACTTAAATATTAATTAAAAATTTTTCAAAATTTAATAAAATATTAAAAGTTTTTTAAATAATTACAATATTTTTTTAATTTTCTATTTAAATTAATTCATCAAAAAAAAATTAAAAATACATTTTATATGAAGAAAATTAATTAATAGTTTTTAGTTATTAGTACTATATAGTTATTAGTTATTAGTATTATTATTAATTAGTACTTATTTGTTTTTTTTTTTTGCTTTTTTGCTTTTTTTTTTTTTTGTATTTGTTTTTAAATAAGAAAAAATAAAAAAAAAAATCATGCAATTTTTGTCTGCAGTGATACAAAAAAAAAATAAAAAATAAAAAATACAACATAGAAAAATAATTTAAAAAAAAAAAAAAATAAAGTTTTTTTCTTGAGTTGGAAAAAAAAAAAAAAAATTAAATATTCTCTGGATGGTCTCAGGAATTTTTTTTCAATACAATACAATAATATGGATGGATGAATATTATGTGATGTTAAATGTATTTTTTAAAGTTTATCTCATCTGCTAAAATCTTTTCCAACAAACAAAATATACCTATAATCATAAAGTAACATATAATATAGAGTATTCACGTAGAGTAAAATTTTTTTACCAATTTTTTTAAAAAATATTTTTCGTTTTTACTCAGTACTCAAAAATTATTCTCATAACAACTATTTTTACTTAAAAATTGAGAATAATTTGTTTTTAAACTCATAAATAAAAAAAAATTCTTCTCAATTTCTTGTTAGTATTTATTAATATACCTTTAAAAAACTATATGAAGAGTATATACATACATAACATACATACATATTTATTTTTATACATTATTCTTCTTATTCCATATAAAAGTATGAAAAGCTAAATCTATACTGCATGCATAGTGTATAGGTATATTAACACATAAAAAATATTTAAGGTCTTTTTACTTTTTTTTCGTTACTTTGATTTGAAATTAAAAAAACTAAATAGAGATTTTACATCTTTTATTGATGCATGTGTGAAATATGAAATTAAAACAGCTAAGTGTATTTTTCGTTCTTCTTGTAAATCAAAATAGAAAAATTTATTTTCATATTTATTATTTGTAACTTTTGATATTAATGTTGAATGAATGTGCGACAGACAAGCTTATTATTAAAAGTTGTATGGCTTGTAAAATCATAAATAATCTTATCATTTTAATAAGTATATATAAGAATTTTACGTTTAAGAAGAATTTAGTTCGTTATTTTGATTGACTCAAATTTTTTTTTTTAAAATTTAAATGGACATGAAAGGTAAAAATATAAAATTTAATAAAATTTCAATATTTTTTTAAATAATTCTGTTTTATTATTAATTCTTAAGTTAGTTAATAAAGGAAAAAGCCAAATGGAATAAGTATTGCATTACATTATTGAAAAATATATAAAAAAGCTTTAATATTTTATATTCCATTCGGCATAAAAAACCCTTATAGCAAAAAAAAAATATAATATAAAATATATACATAGGTATAAACAAAACAAAACAATTCATTGACTAAAAAAAATTATCGAAAACAAACAAAAATATTCATTAACTTAAATTTAGTTATTTACATTCCATATTTACAAAATTATATTATGATTAGGTACTTCAATCGTGTTCATCCAATTTTCTCGTTCATGAAAAGAAAATAATATAGGTAGGTATCAAGTAAATTATTCAAAAAATAAAAATTATTTTAATAAATAAGTATTACAAATTACATACAAAAATTTATTTGCTAAATCTATAATGAGAAAAAATTTTTAAACAACAGACAAATAGACAGACAGACGTACAAACATATGCAGACAGACGGACAGAAATAAACAGACAAATAGACAGACAGACGTACAAACATATGCAGACAGACGGATGGAAATAAACAGACAAATAGACAGACAGACGGATATTATGAAATATATTAAAAATAAGTTATGCATTTAATATTTTAATTTTACTTTGATTACTCTCAGCTTTTTTTTCGTCATTTTTTAAAAGCTTTTCCCTTAACCATTTTGCTTGCTTTTTTAGCAAAAGATTAATTAGTAACTCTAAAAACTTTATTTTATGCGTGTAGCATTCATCATTTTCCCTAAACCATGTAGGATATTTATCAGATTTTTTTGTGGCTTCTAAACAACATAAATATATATTTTTCCTTAAATTTTTTTCATGATAATTTTCATAAAAATAGTGATCAAATATGCTCATATGAAATTGTGTAATTTCGAAAATTTTTTCGGTTGGAGCTTTCAAGTTCAGGATTTCTGATTCATTTTTATAATTTTTTTGATAAATAAATTGCTCCGAATCAAGCAATAATATATCATTAGAATTTTTTAAAAATGAAGAAGTACATTGATCACAAGAAATTTTTTTTATCAATTTAAAGATAACGTAGCCACAAATGTATCTTTCGGCGTTATTTGAAACAATATTTAACTCTTCAGTTTGATTATCCTCTAAAATTTTATATTGAAATCCCTCTAAATAATTATTAACTAAATTAGTTAAATCGTCATCAATTTGATCATTTGAATCCGAATCATCTTGTTCTAATTGATAATCCTTTAAATCGTCTATATTTAAAAATTCAGCGTCATCTTCTTCACAGTTAGAGCTTTCAAATTTATAATTAATTAACTTAACCGACATTAATTTTGCTAAAATATTACTAAATTCATGGACGGAAGGATTATTGTTACATCCATTTCTATACCGAATCAAAGAAAATAAATTTTCTAAAACATCCTGATTTAAATGAGCTAACAGTAAATAATAACATTCGTGTTTATTATAAGTTGAAAATATTTCGGAACTTAGTTCCGTAATGCCTGTTAAAGTTTGTATCATACCGTCGATACAATAAACTTTTTTAGATGTGATTGGCCTTATTAATTGAAAATATTTTTTCATTTCTAAAAGATATTTGGATATATGATTATCTTGCTGCAATGCTGCACGAAATGGATTTTTTTCATATAATTTCCTACTATTGAGACAATCAAATAAGTTATTAATTTTTGAAACAAATTTTGCTGTTGATACAGCACAAGAAATCCTATCACAAACTTGGAAAAGCTCCCTTTTTTAGTTTTCTCCCTAAAAATTTTTTCTCGAAATGGTCTTCGCAAATAAATAATTTTTTTGTTTTTAAATTTTCTATACTTACACTACATGCCGATACCCACATTTCGAATAAATTTTTCTCTTTTGGAAATTCATACAGCCTACCGTCAAAATTACGTCTACTTCTATTGCACACTATGCAAGGGGTACCATTCTTACGGTAATCTGCTTTTACGTCCTTAAACATTCTTCATTTAAAACATGCATAAAGAAAATGAAGGAATGACAAAAGGAATAAGCAGAGAAAATAGATATTTCTGACAATGCGGAATATATCTATCAGGCCGAATTTGATGTTCAGAATTTAACCAAATTTAAGTATATTTATAAAAAAAAGTTTATTATTTTATAATAATACATCAAATACATAATAATCATAAGATTATTACATAAAAGACATAAAGTATTATAATATTTTTCAGAAGATTAATAGACAAAATTTTTACATGGCTTTATAAAAATATACCGCATTGTTTCAGATGAAGAAAATTAGAACGTATAAAAATGCAAGGTGTTTCATGAGTAAAATATTTTTTATTCCTAAATACATGTAGCAATTAAGTTTATCTTTTAAAATTCATAATCCAAATTTTTTTTTACATGTATGTAGGTACATACATATTATTATGATTACTATTTCTAATGTAACATCTTGCATGATAAGTTATAAGAAAAATGCAATGAAATTTAGAGAAAAGCTATAGTAAAAGCAATAAGCTATGATGTGACAAGTTATACCTCGTAATTACACGAAATTTTGCGGGATATGAAATAAAATTTTTAACTGGAAATTCAAATTTTGTAAAAAAAAAAATTTCGTAAAAATATGTAATTACTTTAATAGTGATAACTTGTCATGTAGCGAATGTTATTTTTCTTTTTTAATTGCTTTTGTCTAAAATATAATACTTATTCTAATAGAAAATTTATAAATTAATACTTACATGTAAATTTTGTTCCTCAATTTTTTTAATTCAAATTTTAATACTTAATAATATGTTCATAACAAAATAAACACTTGTAACAAAATAAACACTTGACACTTTTAAAAATGCGCGCCTTTATTAAATTGATTATAATTCTTAATATCAAAATAAGAATACATAAAAAATACATCAAAAAAAAAATAGAGAAAAATATCACATAAAAAAAGTTACATTTACAAAAAAATATGTACACACATACATTTTTCTTAACATTCATAAAAATATGCATAAAAATGTAAATATGTCAATATGTACATACATATACATATACTCTTCATATAATATCATAATACTCAAATTATGAAGAATTTTTTTTTTCTAGAGCTTAAAAAAAACTCTTCTCAATTTTTAAGTAAAAATATTTGAGTTTTAAAATGAATTTTGAGTGTTGAGTAAAAATGGGACGGGATATTGAGTAAAATGGGACGGGATTTTTAAAAAGAAATGACTAACGAATTTTGTTCTACGTGAATACTCTATATATATGTTACTTTATGCTATAATTCTATTCTACACTACACACATATAGTGTTGTCTCGCTTACTCTTTTATATTTTATAAATTCTTAAATTCGTTCTTTTTATATTAAATTTTCTACTCAAATTTCAAGTACATATTTTTTATATATTAAAAAAGCTATAGGTACATTCAGTGTTGCCATTTTGACAGTATTCCGGTCAAATTTGACTGGAAAAAATATTCTCTGACAGGAAAAAAACTCGAAATATTTTGACTGGATTTTTTACTGATTTATTTTTTTATTTGACCGCTTTTGACATAATTTCGTGTCGGAAAAATTTAAAATATTTTTAAAAATATTCGTTGACGCTGAACGAATTTTTTCGCACCACTACAAATTGTAGTTAACGAACAACAATTGAGAAATACTGGAATGACAAATAATTTAATATACATACATGTACATATAAAATTATCACAGAAATCGAATGCAGCTTAAACTAATGCTGTTTTGATTATAAGAAATCATTTGCCAAAAGAAAATTGGTACAATATGAAAATACCACCAGAAGTGATTAATAAAATTGGTAAAAAAGATATATGTATACGAAAACGATAGTGAAGAAGATTTGGATATTTCCTTTATGGATGAAATTTTTTAATTAGTTTATTTTTAGAATATATATTTTTTTGGAGCAATAAGTTTTACATATGTTACCGTCCAGTTACTTAGAATTTCTTTTGTTTAATGTATGAAATAATTTTTGTTTTTGTTTAATGTATGAAATAAGTTTTGTTTTTATTTATGAAATAATGTTTTTGATTAATGTTAGTACAATTTTTTTTGTATGTGATAATCTTTATTTGATATTTTGAAATAAATATTTAACTACTCTATCTGAAATAATAAATAAATAAATCTTCGACATGGTCACATTATATCATTAGTTAAATTAGGTATTGCGAATTTATAAAAAGCAACGCTCCATAAATCAATCTAAACAAAGAAATTATGTACATGTTTCATTATACATTCTTAATTTTAAGTCTTTCTTAATTAAATTTTTAATTTGACCGATTTTTTGACAGTATTTTAGTCTAAAAACTTTTGACTGGATTTTTTGACTGAATTTTTTAAAAAGTTTTCCAGTCAAACTGACAAATTTGACCAGATTGAAAATTTTGAAGTGGCAACACTGGTACATTATATATTATACATCATAATAATATAGTATATAAAAAGTATGCATGTATTTGTATAATATGATGATGACGATGAAATGATGTATGTATATATTTGGAAGCTACCAAGCTTTTATAAGAGAAAATATTTTTAAAATAACTGGAATATAAAAGATTATAACAATACTTTTTCTATGCTGCTGAGTACTGGCTGACTCTAAACTCAAGGCAAGTTCTACTCTCTCGCTCTGTGTGTGTTGGTTCTCTATAGTTAAAGTTTATTGTTTTGATTTGCCGTGTTCTTATTTCGATAAAAAAAAAATTGTTTTCATATTTATAGATGTGTTTTTTTTTTTTAAAACTTTTCTAAATTCTATAAAATTTTTGTAATTTTCAATTGAAAATCTAAGTACCCAAGTTGAATTTATTTTATTTTGATTTAATTCTAGATGAAAATTTTGAAAAAAAAATACAAAACAAAGTTGAAGAAAATGTTTGAAATTGTTTATAAATAAAACCAAACAAAAAAAAGGTTTTTGTTTTAAATTAAATATAAAAAAATATTAAAAAAAAAAAAAAGTGACAAATTTCTAATTTAAAAAAAAAAAAATTATAAAAAATCAAAAAAAAGATTTAAAAAAAAAAAAACAATTTTAATTCATAAAAATAAAATTCAAAAGAAAGGAAATCATAAAATAATAGTGAATATATATTAGTAAATAAGATATACCTATATATATATATTTTATTATCTATATGTGCTTATATTAATTAAATTTTTTTTTTCTATTTTTTAAATAATATTTTTTTAATCTATAAATTTCAAAAAATTTAAGTGATTAAAATTTTGAATACCAAATTCATAACTAACCTATACTAACAATTTAAAGAATTCCCAACACTCATTTTAAAAACAATATTTACCCATAGTGTTTTTTTTTTTTAAGCTAAGAAATTATTAGCTTAGTTTTTTGTCTATGTATTAAATATATAATTATAAATTTATAATTAAATAAAACTTTATTTATTTAAAAATATAAAAATTAAAAAGTGAAGTGAAGAAAAATTTTAAGTGAAAAAGGAGCAGCAGCTTCTGATACACCCCTGTTATTACTTATTATTTTTGTTTTTTACAATTTATTTGTAAAATATTTTATTGAAAAAAAAAATAAAATTTTTATTAATTAACTTTTGAATAAATAAATAAATAAATAAACAAATTTAATAAAATTAAATAACAAAAAAAAAAAAAAACAAACATGGCAACCGATATATTGTTTCCAAAAATTGCAGATTGTTCATATGTATCATGTTATTGGTAAGTACCTACCCCAGATTTAAAAAAAAAATAAAAAAAAAAACAATTTCATCATATTTTAATCAATTATTCTTCAAAATAGATTTGAAATAATTTTTATTATATAAAAACGAAAATGTATAGGTATATAATAGTTATATTTAAAATGTACACTACGAGTAATCTTTTAATTGACACTGTCGTTTAATCATAGATACCTATACTGTATTACTTTCATATAGGTACCTACCTACCTAGGTACATAGGTACTTATGATTTTTAAAGTATTAATTTTTGGGAATTAAATTTATTCTTAATATTTTTCTAGCATGTTGCGCTTCAATTTCGTTTTACATACAATGGAAACAACTTACAACACAATTAACACAATGTTATATTTCATATTTTGAAAGCCAAAGTTAAAGTGTTTGTTAAAAATGTTAAAGTTACTTTATTTTCATTCCTATAATGCTGGCAATTTAAATAATATGATGAACTTATTTAAAATATATGACTAATATAAGTCTTATATATAAGGTTTTTAAACATAATTTATACAAATGAATTTTAATAGCTATGTACCAGCTAGATACCTTAATACAAGTACATATTTTTAAATTTTCAAATAAACCTTTAACATTTTAAAGGGGTGTAAGTACGTAACGTATTTACAATTTTGAATTTGAATATTGTTAAGCGAAAAGAATATGTTCGTCCATCATACACGATTCCCTAATCCACGATATTGAATTATTAAAAGTTTTATTCTGTGCCAACTATATGTAAACTAAGCTTTTCATAGGTTAAGTTTAAAACTTTTGGGATTTGATTATAACTAACAATTAAAAATAATTCTAATCTAATTTTAATAAATGCTTATTTAAAGTTATTTTGAACTTCAAATTTCGGCTCTTAAAGCGGAATAGGAGTAAAATAAAACTCGCTAAAATAACTTTCCGTACTTCACTTAAAATTTTAAATAAATATTACTTTTTTAAGAGCCGCCCTTCGATTAGGTACCTAAGTCTTTTAAATGTTCAGTTTAAATTGTTATATTAAAAACACTGTTTATAAAGAAAATTGTAAACTTATGTACCCAAATTTTTTACAACTAATCGTCCAAATTGTTATTTGGTGTTATTTTTACACTTAACATAATATTTCTTTAATTTAATTCTTTTGTGTTTGAAAAGATAGGAAAAAAATCAAAATGTTTAAAAGTTATGTTTTTCTAATGTATTATTTACACACATAAACATTAACAAAGAAAAAACATTATTTAAATGTTAATTTAATTGTTCAGGTATAACAAATTAATTTTTGTTCTAGTCTAATAAATAATAAAAGGCTAAAAACTGCTGCTAATTCACATTCCCTTTTTTTCAAAATTAACAATTAGCAAGGAAAGTAAAAGTAGGTAACCCAGCAGTCGAATGGTTAGTGCGGGGATTACGAAATATATTAATTTTTAGTTTGTAGGGTTTAATTCAAATTCAGAACAGTTTTTATTTAGATATTTGTTTTGTAAATGCTTTTAAATTCAATACACTTCATTTTTTTAGCTTGGGACCTATTTATGACCTATTTGTATGACCTATTCTATAAGTCTAATTGATTCAAAAAACATAAATTGATTTGTCCGATAGGCTTTCACCCTAGTAATTAATATTATTGTAAGCCTTTAGTAACTTTACCTGTCTTTTAACGCAATTGACCAAGTTTTGAACGAGTGCTTCTTTCAGGCACAGAAACGAGTTCGTGTAAGAGCTTTATTCGGATAAGTACCCAAAAGTTATTAAATTTTCTATAGGTATAGGTGCTATATAATTCAATTAAAAGTGTTTTATTATGAATAAAATGGTAATGGTAAAATCGATTGTTTTAACAGGTTAATTAACCCATACATAGTTAATTAAGAAACAACTTATGAACAGTTTTAAAAAAACTAATTTTATTGATTTGGCCCCAACAATTTCAAACCAAATAACTTTAACCCATGATATGATTATTTGCATATTCAACATTTGGTAATCTGAACATGGATGGCACATCCTAAAAAAATGGGTATTGCTTTAATAATTAATATGCAATAATTTAAAATGTACGTCTTATTCTAATATAAAACAGATTAGTTTTTAATCTAAAGAAAGAAATTACTTATATATTTATATATAAGTTATATATAAGTTTAATATATATATATATATTTCATTAGGCAATTATGTACTTTAGCTTTAAAGTTTTAAAATGCATTATGAAAAAGAAAAATGAAATTATATAAATATTATGTACACAATGCGTAATTTTCTCCAAGTTATAAACATATATGTATATAATTATATTTTATAAATATATATATACATATATATTTACATATACATGTACTCATATGCAGACAAACAAAAATTTTTAATTACTTTTAAATGCTGACAAAACATTATATACTTATTATATGTATGGTTTTTTAAATATGTTTCCGTATTTTTATATACATATATGCATATATAAAAGATATATATAAAAACATTGAAATATTTCATATTATATATACTTAGGATGCCATTGAAAAAATTAATTTTTTAACTGGTATATAAGTAAATTAAAAAAAAAAAAAAAAATCCAATTTGGTTTTGAAAATTTGTTTAATCAGTTTTTAATATTAAACATTATTAAAAAAAAAATTTCACATTTATATAACATATACAGTATCGCTCATAACTATAGCACCCCCTATACAAAAAAATCAAATAATAATAATAAATTAAAAATTTTAACTGTTATATTGGTCAAATGGTAAAAAAATATATTTTATTTTTAAGTTTTTTTATCACTAATTTATTTTATATTAAAATTTAAATCAACAATTCGTAAAAACAATTAAATAAAATAAAAGAAAAACAAAACATACGTTCATATATAAAAATATTGAGTTCAAAACTAAAGCACCCCCTATTTAAAATATTAAAAATTCCGCTATTTCTATAGATTAAGTTAACTGATAAGACTTTTAGAAATGAATTTATGTCTAATAGTATAATAATTAAAATTAATATTTACAATTTAGTGTTTATGCAGACCTCATTAAATAGTAGCAGAGCATAAAACTAAAAAAATAACAACTAGATCTCATAATATGGCTCAAAATAAATACAGTGATGAATTGAAATCGAGAATAATTGTTTGATTTTCAAACAGGATTATCTCGCCATAAATTAAGTGAGAAATATTTTATAAATAGCCATGTGATATAAAGATTAATTAAAAAATATAAAGAAACCAAAAATGTCGATTTTAAGCACTCTGGCGGCAGAAATAGAAAAAAAAACTATTAGAGAAGACAAAATCATTAAAAAAACCATAAAATTATCAAAATATCCTTCAATATCTTCGCGTGACATCCGAAAACATTTGAATTTCGACATTAGTGACAGCTCGATTAAAAGAAGGGCTTTAGAATTTAATTTGCGGAGTTTTCGTTTAGCGAGAAAATCTTATATTTTAGAAAAAATCGAAGAACAAGATTAAAATTTGCTGAACATCTGAGTTGGAATATGTATTTCAAAATGGAACACGGTTCTCTTTTCAGATGAATCGAAATTTGAAATGAAATCAGATGTTATCCACTACGTCCAAAAGGGCAAAGATTACACCCGAAATATTGCGTGCCTACAGTAAAATTCGGTGATGGAAATATTATGGTCTGGGGTTGTTTTTCTGGTTTCGGTATTGGACCAATTCATCACGTAGAACAAATAATGGATCGTTTTGTGTATGTCGATATTTTATATAATGTAATGCTCCCACATGCTGAAGAAGAAATGCCATTGAAATGGCGATATCAGCCAGAAAATGACCCAAAACATACAAGTTATATGGTGAAAAACTGGTTTCAAGAAAATAATATTGGGGTTTTCGAAGAGACTGTATCAACAAAAGTAGGTTATTTAACGTAATAAAAGAGAAATGGCACAACATATCGTCAATTATGATTAAAAATTTTATTTCTTCAATTTCCAAAAGACTGGCTGGCTGCCGTAATCAAAAAAAATGGATGTTGGACAAAATATTAACTTTATTTTTTAACTATAATTTGCTAAAATCTATAAAAACAGCGGTATTTTTAATATTTTTATAATATTTTTACAGGGGAGTGCTTTAGTTTTTAACTCAATATTTTTATAAATGAACGTATTTTTTGTTTTTCTTTCATTTTGTTTAATTGTTTTTACGAATTGTTGATGTAAATTTTAATATAAAATAAATTAATAAAATATATTTTTTTACCATTTGACCAAAATAACAGTGAAAATTTTTAATTTATTATTATTATTTGATTTTTTTGTATAGGGGGTGCTATAGTTATGAGCGATACTGTATATATATTCATATATATATATACAACACAAATTTTGCATTAAGTAACTTATACATATACCTAAATTACTCATATATATGTATATATTATATACAATTAAATTGATTGAATTCAATTTTTCCCCCAAAAATGTTTTTCTTTTTCTGAAAATCCTTCGACTGAAAATCCATTAATAACATAGAGAAAAAAAAAAGAAAAAAAAAAAAAACTTTTGATAATAAATTATACCGTGACATGACCGTAATATCAGTTTAATGACTTTTTAAAAAAAAAAAAACACAAAACTGTTTCAAAAAAAATTGAAACTAAACGTGTTATCTATAACCTTATATAAACTTTCATATATATGCATATTATTATATATGGTATATATGTATATTGTATACTTATGTATATATATATATTTACATATGTTTCCACGTATGCAGATATATAAATATATATATATATATATGTATACTGAATATATGTTTTTTATATCCGACTCCTTTACTTATCAATCACTGTGCATTTATAGAAATCCGTACGCTTTAATTAAAATGAGTGAAAAAAATAAAAAAATTAAAAAAAAAACAAAACCAAATGGGAAAAAGTAAAAAAAAAATTTGTTTTTTTTTTTACCACAATTTTTTTACACATTACAACAGAAATATATTTATTTTTTTAATATATATTATGTATTTAATATACCCATGTGTTTTAATGTAAATTTTTTTTTCATAATAGTTATATGTACTATGATTGTGCAAGAATTTCCTATTTTTTTTCTAATACATGTGTATGTAATGTACAGTTAATATGGAAATTGAAAAAAGGATTTTCTATTTTTGCATCATTTATATATGTATAACGAAGTCTGTGTAATATATATGTAACGGTACTTTTAAACCAAAAATTCAAAGTAATAGAAAACGAGGAAGATTATAGTTGCTCTTGTCAACTTTTACATACTCGTGCATATTCACTAAGATGTTACCAGTAAAAAGAACCATTAATTAATTCCCTTATGGACATTATACAAAAAAAAAATTGGCACATCCTAAAAAATGGGTTGAGTAATGTCCAACTTTGTCAACGCACTTGCCGTATTAATTTACTTGCTCACTTTTAATTTTAACATCGTTCAACTTCATTAGATTCAAAGTTATTGAATTAATCACCATGTATGGCACCTTCCCAAAATGGGGTTAAAATTTTTCGAAAGCTTGAAAAATTGCTACCCATATTATACTACGAACGGATTTAAATTTTCAAACAATAGTCTTTTAAGTTGCAAAAATATGCACACTGGTTCCAACAATCCTTTTTGCAGCTACACTAGGCTTTGTCCCGAAAAATTTTAAAATTTGCAAACGGGATTGCCTTGCCCTATTACTTTTCTTGCCTAGTTTTAATTTCAATTTTTTAGTGTATATGGTTCTGAAGATATGTAAGCCAGGTTCTGAAAGTTGTATGACAGTTCCCCAATAATGAAGCGGTAACATTTTGAAGCTTCTTATAGATGATGTTCCTATTATATAACTAACCGTGTGTAATTTTTGTGTTCAGTGCTCCCAGTGTTTTTAGTTTTGGAGATGGTATAAAATACATTTTGTGGGAATTTCAAAACTGTAACTCTTTTAGTTTTTGAGTTTCTCGAGTTTCGTGTGTCTTACTGACACACAGACGGACGGACACAATGGACGGACTAACTCTGCTGGATCGATTCACTTTTCGATGATGATTCGATATACATATCTTTAACACTATATCTAGCTCGTCTAGATCGATGCGTTACAAACGGAAGTGTAACTTTAATATACCTGTGTCTTTATTTGTATGCACGGATATAAAAATCATAAAAATGAAACAAAATAAAAATACAAATTAAATTAATAGTCAAATTTATATTTTGTATCTGTGTGTGTGTCTGTGCGTACTTTCCTTCTAACATATCCTATAATTTAATTTGATTTCATTTTTGAAAATGTTGAAATTTCTTTAATAAATTTCAACTATAAATGTTTTTAAGTTTTTCGAAACTCGGTGCAACAATTAATAAAAAAAAATATAAATCAATTATTAAATTGGATAGGTCATCTTATATGTATTATAGATTTCTTGAATAATACAAACAAAATTAAGTAGGTATTAGAATTTATATACCTATGATATGGACAACCAGTTGAACAGTTATTGGGATGTTAAAAAAAACATTATTATAAATTTGGGATTAGGGAGGGGGTATATCTAAAATTAAGATAAAGTTATTTCAACGTTTCAATCAATGAATCCAAATTTATTATGACATTCTTTTTTTTTTGTCATAAAATTCTAATTAATATGAAAACATTTTTATTAAATTTTATATGCTAATTAAAACATAAAACAATTTTATAATTAAAATTTAAAAAACAAACATGTTTGATTTTCCATTAAATTGATCAAAATCAAAAAAAAAGCAACAGCATATCTTTTTATGAATTAATAAGATGAGGAAAATATTTAAGGAAATTCTCCTTAAAAAATTTTTAATTAAGAAGAACAATCTTTAAAAAGCTACAACATCTGAACTAACTATATTATCATATATAATTTGTACAAGGTGCTTTACGAATAAAGTATTTCCATCGAACAATATGGGAGAGGTCAAAATAAAAGCCTTTGTTTGGTAAGAGGTCTATTTGTAATTGCTAATTGAGAATTGAGCTAGATTTTCTCCTCTAAAAAAGAGAGTTGATGATGACAATGGTACCTTTAAAATAACAAGCAGTTCTCTATAACTTTACTGTAACATCTACCAATTACGAAAGTTATTTTGTTTGCTCGAAATCACCCTGTATTGTATATAATTATTTTTTCCTAAGATTTTAATGTATGCTATATGATATACATATATATATATATATATATATATATATATATATATATATATATATATATATATATATATATATATATATGAATAAATATAACGATATAAGCTCATATATATATTTTAACATAATTGAAAGGATTTAAAAAGGACATCATAAATAAGTCAGTCCTAAATAAACTTTCAATATAAAAGAAACTATATACAGGAATTTATAATTTAAATACAAAAAAAAAGTCAAGTAAGAAAAATGGTACTTAAGTAATATAGGCTTCTAATCAAATTAGGGCTCTAAAACACTTAAAAAAAATAAATAAAGTACTAGAAAAAGAAAAAAAATTTAAATGTTAAAAAAACATAAGCATATAGTTAAATAAAAATTTTTTAAGTCTTTTTGAAAATATTTAACTATAAATTAAAAAATTATGTGTTAGAAGGACGAAAATATACTTACATTTAAATTATATTTAGAGTTGTTAAAAAAATAAACAACTTTCTATATTATATTATGTTATTAAAATTTTTATTAAAAAAAATTAATATAATAAAATTTAATTCAAATTTGAAACAAATAAATTAATTGAATGATATAACTCACAGATAAGAAGTACCTTATAACTAAAATATAAAATTATTACAATAAATAACATATGTCCAATCTAATAGGCGTTTCTAAACCTTATAATAGTTTAATACTATATAATCTGTTGTTTAAATTGTATGCCAAATTAATTGAACTTATAATTATAAAAAACAAGTGATGGAAAAAAACCAAAGGTTTTTAAAAAACACATTTTCAAAATAATATAGTGTTTCATACTAAGTATTTTATCGGAATATAATGTTGAAGCTTCAATATTAACGTTTAATTTAGAAAATATATATACGTTGGTGACTAAGTTACTGCTTACCTATAAAAACAGTAAATTTTTAATTTTTAAGTCCTAGTAGCCCCTCTATGGGGAAGGTTGCCAAATTTCTCAAAGATATAATGCTCACTACTCTCCTTACTCCAAACTTTTTAAGGTTCTAGGAATTAAATTGTGAATTCCACCAAAATTTGGAATTTTACTTAGAATTTTACTATTTAGGCAAAAATGGTTAAAACTGAGAGACACTTTCTTCAATTTTTTAAAGAACCGCTTTTAAATTTAAGAAAATCTTTTAACATATGTTAAAATATAATGTTGGACTTTTAAATTTTGTATATTAAGGAAAAAATATTTAAACAAAATTTCAATTTTCGAGCCCTTATAGCTGCTACATAGGGGGCTTGGCAAAAGTATTTTGTTAACCGACTCCTACTAATTTCTGAGTATCTAAATATCTAAAAAGACCCTAGCTTGATCCGTTTAGAAGATATGTGTGATTAAAAATTTTGCAAAAATTGAGTTTTGCGTAATGTTAAATTTTAGTACCGTATGGCAACCCTAAAAATTTGCCTTTTAAAATTTTACAAAGTTTATAAAACCAGCTATCTTTTGCCGTTTTCAGATTGAAAATATATCTAACACAACTCTTGTTTTAACAATTTAAATATAAGGCTTCTTCCCACTTTGGGGGGCTGTAGCTCCGTAACAGGTGGGGCTGCAGAAAAAAATTCTTCTACGAAATTATTTTTTTTGCAAAAACTACCCGTGGTTAAAATTTTTTTACTCTATTTTAAACGGTGTAAAAGTTTTTGTAAACATACGGACGAACGAACGGACAGAGTGAAGCTATATAGGCACATTTTAACAAAATTTTTTGAAAATGTGCTAAAAATTGTATATATCTGGTAGCTACCTTCCTCTTCCAACATGCATCTATGCTATGGACAGTTGAGTACTTTGTTAGTATACGTAAGTCAACTTTCAAATATATTATTACTGTATTGGGTTAAAACAGAACTTTAATTTATTTTGGAGTTATTCATAACTGCCGTGTCCAATTTATCTTAACCTATAAATATTTATAAGGTTAAGTGTCTTGCATATGTTATGATTTCTTTAAAATGTTTTACATTTTATTCAAATACTTGATATTATTTTTCAATTTTCTTTTAAAAATTTTCTTCAAAATGAATATACCTAACTACTCGCAGACACACACACACATACAGATAAACACCCACTTATCTTTACAAAGGACACATTTTTAAATAACAAACTTATAAAAAAGAAAAAGAAAAAAAAAAACAAACACCTCTTCAAAAAATAGAATAAAAATTCTTATATAGAATGAAATAATAATCATATTATATATGGGTAATACCTGTTTTTTGTTTTTATTTTTGTTTTTTATTATTATTGTTTCCTTAAATTTTTTTTTTTTCAAGTTGTGTTAGAAAATAACAACATTTTGTTTTTTTTTTTTAATCTCTTGCATTTATATACTTACATTTATATAATAGAAACTTTAAGTACCTATATAATATGTATATCTTTATTGCTACTTTATTTTATTTAAATTTTTTGTATATATTATATATATATATATATATATAAAGTATCATTTGATCGTTTCTTTAAGTGTAGGTTGGCTGATACCAACCGCAAATAAGTAAAATAACTAGTAATGAAACAACAGTAAGTTGATGCAATTAACTTAGTAATACCCTACACCTGAAAAATTCAATTAACATTTATATGAACTCCCACTTCAGTTCATTTCAAATTTGGGGAACATTATGAAAATCGGAAAGAACTACCTTGTACCAAATTTAAAGTTTCTATCTTTATAAATTTCGAAGATATGCTTACTAAATTTTGAGAGGTGCATGTGAAATACCTGAATCTCCACTTCAATTCATCTCAAGTGTCAAGGATACAATCGGAACATGTTCGCTGTCGTTGAACCGACTCAAAATATGATGTTGAGGCAAAATTTATATGCTTTTCTTTGTCTATCTTGTTTCTCTTTATTGGTTACAAACACCATACCTTAGATAATAAAGTCTAAAGTCACATATCCAGTTTAGGTGTAGGGTATAAAAATAATAACAATAAAAATTAAAACCAAATGATAATACCTACAATTGTATATATATATACCTATTTATTACCTTGGTTCGATAAAAAAAAATTTTAGAACTAGAATTAGTTTTTTTACTGCAACAAATATAGTTTTTCCTTAATTTTCCTCTTAAATTAAGTGGGTATTTTTTGCTTGTTGTATGTTTGTATGTATTTGTAAATATTTTATACGGCTTCAATCATAAAATGTCACCATTATTTTAATTTTTTTCTGCCACTAGATGGTAATATATCATTAGTTTTTTTTTTATCCACCATATCAGAAGGTTTTTTCCCCATCCCACTGTTTCTCTTTCCATAAATTCGCATCTTTTTGTCCCTTTCTCTCTTTTATCTATTCAATTTGTTTTTCTTTACATATTTCACTATTTTGTTTTTATTTTTTATTTTTTAGTTTTTTGGAAAAGCAACAATATAACAAAAGACATCTGATGCCACTATATCCTTAAAAAATAAATTACATACATATATACATTTACTTGCGTATAAATATAGGTATGTAGTCAATAGTGTAAAATTCATTTATCCAAAAAAAAAAAAAAAAAAAACAAAAATAAAAAAATTACAAAAAAAATAAGAAATCAAAACAATGTTAAAAAACTGCATGGTGTATGGTGGCTATTGCGGGTGGGGCGCGAGTGCAAAAAAAAAATAGAAAGTTAGAAAGAGAGAAAATATTATAAAATCAAGTTAACCATCAATTTTCTCATTCCTTTTCATTCGCAATAAAAATATACAAAAAAAAAAAAAAATTACAAAATTTTCCTTCTTTGACATTTTCATTCTTTTTTTTGTGATGTTGTTGTTGTTGTTGTTTTTTATTCTAAAAATCTTTGTATTATTATAATGTCTCTTGTAATTCTTCTCTCCTCTCTTACTATTTCTTCTCTTAATATTTTTGGTTTTTTTTTTTTCTCATTTAACATTTTTTTTGGTGATCCTTTGTTGTCTGAATGGTGTTTTCTTTTATTATTATTATTGTTGGTTGTTGTTGTTGCTGTTGTTATCTTCCTGTTAATTTTCCATTAATATAATAAAAATATACATAACATTTATATATATATGTAAAACACAAACATAAACATATATATATATACATATATATATATATATATATATATATAAATAAAGAAGTAAGTATTTAAATGCGTATAGAATTAATAGACTTTTGTGTTAAATTGGTTTTTCTTTTCTTTTACTCATTTACTGTTATAATAGTGGTATGTACATTTTCATTTTATTGTTGTTGTTGTTGTTGTTGTTTTTTATAGAATATTTTTTTTGAATTTTGTGTTTTTTAATTTAATGGCTGATATCGGTTACAAAATAACATATCGAATATATTTTTATTTTATTATTTTTTGACACTTGTTTTGTGATGTCATCTCACCCAAAATCGTTATTTTTGTTTTTTGTTTTTTTTTTTTTTTTTAGAAGAAAAATGAAAAGAAAAACAATTTTTCTTTTGTTGTTGTGGTTATGTCGCCATTTTTATTCAACAATTAAAAAATAAATTCAGTTAGATATTATAACTATTTTTTGTATATTTATAAAGACATATATATATATATATATATATATATATATGTATATTGATGTAAGGGTTGTGTACAAATAAAATGTTTATGAAAATGAATGAATAAAATTATTTGTAAAATATCTTGAGGTTTGTTTTTAAATTTTCAAATTACAGTTAAAAAATATTAGATTAGGGTTGATTTAATTTAAAAAAAAAATGTGTAAGTGTGTGTACAGTACAGTTATTTAATCTTCAGACACTAAGTGAAAATGTTTCAAATGTTTCTAAGGTGAACAATTTTGTATGAGATGCTCATGAGCAACCCATGATCCTGAATACAGAGTTTACATAATATTTTTCACTATCGAAAAATCGTTGAATTTGATTTACAAAGGTACAAATTTGATTTGCAAAATGGTGAATTTGATTTAGAAAAGGCAAACCAATGGAAATTTTCAATAAAGTTGAAAAATAAAAAGTATGTGTCAAAGCAAAAAAATTACACTTTTGCAATCAAAGAAACTACAGAGTATGCCTGAAATTGTACTCAGTGCAAATGACGTTCTCATGATTTTCCCATTTTAATACCGTATATAGTTCAATAATAATATTTTCTTCCCTTGATCCAACTTTTGTTTCACAATTTTAAATTTCTAATTCTCTTATATGTTTCTTTTTTTAAGTGCTAACTGTTCAACTGTAAGACTAATATGTCTGTCTATATCAGAGGTACATGTTGGAACAGGGGGTCATATTTATTCAAGTAAATTAGAATTGATCTTAATGAATTTCACATACAATTTAAAAATGAGAAAGGACTTAGGCCTTATAACACATATAAACGTCTATAGATACAATTCTATTTTTTATTCTATATTGTAATAATTTTGTATTTAAGTTATATGGTATTCTATATCTGTGAGTTATATTATTCAATTAAATAATTTGTTTATATTTTGCATTTATTTATATTGTTATACTAATGCATTTTTTATTAAAAACATTAAATTTTTAATAATTTATTAAGCCATTAATTTGAACCCAATGGCGAATGGGCTGAATAGGGTCGAAAACCAGTTATAGTTTCTTTTTCATTTTCACTGGATTCGAACCCTAGCCCTGCGCATGAAAGGTCGGCACTCTAACCACTATGCCACCTAGCTTTATTAAAATTAATTCTGAGCATTATAAGCGCACTACCTATTATATTCAAATATTCCTATTTTGTACTTCCAACGCATTCAACCATAGTTATTTAAAGCAAATAATACACTAATTTAAAATATTTGAAATTTTTCAAGAAAAATAACTGCATTTTATAGATTAGTTTAGTATGTGCTTCTATTTAAAGCTAGAGAAAATGGTTTGGCTTTAACTCAGATTTTGAAATATTTATAAGTATATATAAGAACGCATATCATATTATATATTTTACTAATACGTCTATGAATATTATAAATAAATGATTATAGAATTTAAATTATAAGATGCAATTCATCTTTTGAACCTTAAAGGAAAATTTTTTGAAGAAAATATCAACCGGGAAAATATTTTTTTTCTTATTATATTTTATTTTTTTTTCTCTTTCTTTTATGTTTTATAATATTCGCCGTAGGATAAATCAATTTATATACTATATCTTTGAATAGGATATCTATTATACACTTGAATTTATATCACATACATATACATATATTTTTATATCTTAGTATATTTGTTTATATTAATCTTTTACTAAAAAATGGGAAAAATTAATAAGGAAAATTATGAATAAAATAAATTTGAACAAAAAGAATTTTCCAAAAATTCCAAGAATTTTTTAAAACTAACACTGGAATATTCTTAAAATTTTGTAACGTAATATTTGCTATTGATAAAATGTTTGCTCAATTTAATTTATTAAAATTTACTTAAAATTTTATATAAATTTAGGAAAATTCCACTAATGTTAAAATATATATATATATACTTGTTCAATATCCGATACGATATTTCAAAAATATATATGTATGTTCAAAGTCGAAATTGATTAACTTTTCAAAATTTTAACTTAATTTGCAAAATTTTACAAAAAGAAATTAAATTATTTACAATAATAAATTTTTTAATGTAATACAGTGTTTTAACACGCCTTCTATAAAGTCTTTTAAAAAAATATCAAGTAAGATTATGGAAAATGTACAATAAATGAGGGATGTAATTAATCAAAATTAAAAAGCACTTTTTAAAGTTATTCATATAAATCACAGACAAAAAACACATAATATAAAAAGTTGACAGAATAATATTAACTTTCAACATTACCAAAAGAGAGTTAGATATAGAATTAAAATCCAAAGGAAGTTATATAGATATAATTATCACATTATTCATGTGTTAAATTACTGATAAAATAGAAAGCATTAATTCAAAATAAGTATTTCATATTATACAATAATATGTATATATATACATATTCGATATTAAAAACGGAACATAGGTTTTTTAAGGTGCTAACGTAATTAAAAAAAAAAACAAGAAAGAGACTAAAATAGATATGTGTCAACTCTGATTACTCGTGCGAACCTCATATGAATATTATCATATTTATCTAGTTTAAAAACATAAATTTTTGAAAAATTTTTAAGATTGCCTCTAAAGAACCAAATTTAGTCTAAAGGTAATCAACTTATAATTTTTCTAGTTGATTTCCAATATTCTTCGCCAAGGTTAACCAAATTGATCCGAATTGGTTACTTCTTCATTCGAACTTCTTTTGATAAACTTTAATTAGGTCCTAAGCTATAAGTATTAAAAAAAAATAACAAATAGAAGAAGCCCTTTGACAAATCTTGCACTAGACTACCAAATTTTGTGCAAACGTTAGTCATTAAAATTAAATTACTAATTATTAAAAAAAAAGAATTGTTTGATAGTTATGATTCAATTTCTATAACACAGATGGCTTTTGTATAAAATTAAAATTTATTGTATACGAATGAATTTGTTAAATTTCGGAATCCTATAGCTGCTTCAATGTTTCAGTTATCTCGCGGACAAATGGACGGGCATACATTACCAAATTAATTTACTTTCAGATTCTGTGATCCATAGTCCATACGCTTGAATCTATGTCTATATCCTGCCTCCTTTACGGTATCGAAAACGTTACAACGAATTTAGAATACCCTATTACCCTTAGAACTACGTTATCTACGTTCGAACTACGATTTTTACATTTATAAAATATGTTTAACATTCGAAATGTATGTAAATGAACCACCATGATAAAAATTTAACAGATTTTAACAAACGGACAGACATTGTATAAAAATACCCTTTATTTTAGTGAAAATCTGCTTAAAAGTGTTATTTTTCACATAATAGTTAAGACAAATAAGTGTATTTATAAATCTATACTTATTTAATATCTATTTATTTTTGTATATATATATTTATATTCAATCAATATACAATTGTATATATTTGTGTATAGTTTGATCTACTTTAATAGTATCTAAGTATAATTGAAACAACTTGTAACTTGTTAGAAAAAAAAAAATAATTCTACTTTAATTCTTCAAGATAATTTAAATGACTAGTAAGTACCTTTTTACATTTTGATTAGAGTTGTTGAAAATCTTACACTTAAGATCTTTACAATAAGTGTATTGTAGAATTATGATGCACATATCTCTTTATATACTTATATCTTTCATAAAATTTTTTATATACTTAATATGTATTTAGAGATAAAATCGAGCTTTAATCAAAATGTTATTATATACTTTTAATTGAACTTGCCTGTGTCTATGGCTTTATTTTTCATTCTGTCAGTTAGTGATACATTTATATTAGAAATCCGACCATAAATTTATAAGAATTGTATGGTTCAGTGGTTAGCAAAGTGGCTTAGGGTGTAAATAGATCTGAGATCTGATCTAAATAGATACACGTAGATAAAATGTTATATAGAATTTTATAGGCAAGATGGTTACTTTATTTTTTCCACTTACATCTTTTATAATCTGAGCATCTTTTATAATCTTTAAGAACATTTTCAATAAATTTTGGAAAAATTTGTTTAAGTATAGGTACATAGTTTCAATCTGCCCGGTCGTTCAGGTGTTTACAAAACTTTTGAACCGTTTGAAATAAAAATATGAAATTTTAATATGAATTTGCCATACGGTATTTTAAATTACCGTTATGCAAGACTAAATTTTATCTTGTACTTGGCGCATCGTCAGTCTAAAGGTTAAAAAGGGTCTGTAGGCTTTGCATTTTTTTATTTTACAAATATGAAATTATAATCAATTTTTGATTAAATAATATAGCTCACAGATATAGAAATAGCGTGAATTTGAAATACAAAATTTTAAAAATAGTAATTAATGGTTACAATATTAAAGTTAAAAACTTCCCCGGTTTCCACATGTTTTAAGAACAAGTACTATCTCATATGATATATCAAGTATTAATTGTATTAATACAGTGTGGAATTTATAAAGATTAATTCTAATTAAAAGATTATAATATATCAAGTACCTTTCCTAGTGTTTCAAAATGTACCATCTACGGTATAGACGGATTTGTTAGCCCAGGAGAGTTGTACAGCATATAGGGACTTAAAAAACAATATTTGCTATTATTTGAACTTATGTGAACCTACTCTAATTTTTTGCAAATTTTATTAATAAGAATTAAAATTGTGAGAGTAAGTGAATATCTTTCGAGAGAGAGAGAGAGTCAACACTTTAGAGATTCAATCAAAAATATTATTAAATAATATATTGTTAAAACATATGATTCATTACTTTAACTTGTGATTACACTGACCTCTCACTATAAATTTTAACCGGACAATATTCCTTTAATATGTCAGATGAAACCAAAAGCTCTGTACCTATAGGCAGCTACTTTAAATGAATATCAAAAATTTAAAGTAATTTTATGTTAGTTTTTTTTTAATATTAAATTTTGAATTGATCACTGAATAGCACCTTAAAAAACAAGTACTTATTGTTTATGTATTTACAATAATAACAAAAAAAAAAGTACTTATAATTGAGATGAAAAATATAACCCCAGTATTACAGTATAGTATGATATACAAAATGATAAAAATAACAAAAAAAAATAATAATAATAATATCATAAAAATATAATAACAATAACGGTAAGTATGCGTGTGTAGTAAATTGAGCTCCTTTTTTAAAAGGACATCAGAGATACATAAAAAAATAAAACAAAAACAACAAAAAAAAAAAGTGTATAAAAATTGAGTGATATTTTCATTCCTTTCCCATATCTTTACTTTTTTTGTTATTATTTTTTTTTTTTTTTATTATTTTCCTTTGGGAAATATTCACTTAATCTTGGTCCAGAATAAAAGTTTGAGATTTATTTTTTTTTATTGTTCTTTTGTTTTTTTTTTTTTTTTCCTTGCATGCCTTTAAAAATTCTGATATATTTTCTTAGGTATGAAATCTAATTGTTTTTGTATTACAAGTCTAAGTACTTTTGTATATGTTGAATGAGTGGTAGAAGTATGATTTGGTATTGCATATATATAAAAGCGAAAGTTTGTTTGTTTGTTTGTATGTAGCGAATAGACTCCTTAACTGCCCAACCGATTTTCATGAAAATTTGTATATAGAGGTTTTTGTGTAAGGAAAAAAATCGTGGCCCAAAAATTTTGCTTTAACGGACCGCCAAGTTGGGGCTGTGGTGAAAGTATTTAAACTTCTTTGTTCTAAAATGAAAACGGTTTGACCGATGGACTTCAAATTTTGTATACGTGATGCTCTTTGAGAATTGAGTTGACACTATTAACAGTTTTGGAATTTGTTAACACATGTCGGGCCGACGGGTGGTCAAAAAAAATTTTGAGCAAATTTTGTCCGATTTTACGAAATTCTGCTTTGGCTTAAAAGAAAGCTCTAAAAAAATTTTGTTGAGTTCCATTAACCCATTCCGGCCAAACAGCTTTTTAAAGGTTTTTTCAATACATAACTCTAAATTAGAAACGATTTGACCAGTTGACCTCAAATTTTATATGTGTAAAGCAACTTGAAAATGGAGTTGAGTCTGTTAACAGTCGGTCCTACGTTTGGTCAAAAAAAATTTTTTGGAGGTAAATTTCGTCAAATTTTGGAAAGTAGTTTGTACTACTTTGAATTATAGAAAATTTCAAAAATTACTAGAATAATCCTAGAAAAATCGTTTTCAAAAGATTGCTTTCATACATTTTAAAATTTACATGTGTAAGCCGTGTGTAATTTTTGTGTTAACTTTTTACAGTAACATCAACTTCAATTAAACCTCCATTGAGAGGCGCAGCAACGCGCACCGGGTATTAGCTAGTATATATATATATTCAACGGTATGGTTATTTTGACAAAATTGAAAATATAAAAATGAGAAAATAAATTAACATTGTTGTTTTTTGTTTTGGCTATTCATTTTTTTTATTAGAGGATTTTGAGTAAAGTGAATTAAGCTTCCCAATTCCCATCTATCATTTTATTACGTTTTTTTTTTTTGGGGACTTGGGAGAGTGTGCATTGTTATAATAAAAGTTCAAAAAACGCTTATAAAATTGATAAAGTCATTATATAAAAACGTGGAAAGAAAAATGTGAATTGTAGGATATAGATTGTGTCAACTGTGGGATATTTACAGGAAATATGAGCTATCATACGCTTTAAGGAATTCACAATTATTGTTAAAATATTTTACAGTTATATGGCAGTAACTTAAACCTGTATTAATATACTAAGCTAATTTTACAAAAGATTTTGACGTATATATCGCATCACCTTAAATAAAATTTCAGAAGTTATGAATTGAAGTCATGAATTTTGCAATATTTGTATACACAAAACTGTCACTTCAGAGTAATTAAATTTTCCAGAACTTATTGACATTTTATTTTAAACCTCGTCGAATATTGACATCTTGAAGTATATAATTTGGTATAATGAGAACAAGTTAACTGACGTTGATCATCTTAATCCAGCTTGACATTTTGGAAATTAGAAAAAATTTGACATTTAGAAATATAAACTCATATTAAGTTCGCAGTTTTATTGTATCTAAAGTCTATAAAAAATGTTAAATGTTGTATATTATTTTTGGATATTATAAAAACTATGAATAAATAAATAAACATCTTATATCGCAACTATTCGACCCCACTTACCACAACCTAGTTCAATTTCTATAGCAATTTCAAACACAGTATTTGTTACCTCATTTAACTTTTAAGGTAATCGGACGGGCACACAGATATATAAAAAGACTTAGTTTTGATTTTAATCAAATTTAATTTTTTAATTAATTCATACACTTGAACCAATGTATATTTTGTTGGTGTTACAGTGTCTCATATACGCAATGGCAAATTAAGAATACCCTTAGTATGGGATTAAAAATAACACACTTATCACATAATCTCAAGTAAACAAAGCAAATTGTTTTTTTTTTTATATTCGGTATATATAATATACACTAACACTTATATGAAAATATACGTATAATTAAATATTAAATATTTCCCTTAAAAGTCTAAAAACAACTCGTTTGAAGTTACCTAGCCCACGTCTAGATTGCATTATATTAAAATGGTTTTAATCACTACGATAGCATTGGTGTCATAACACAAGTAGCTCTCCTTTTTTAAACTCCTGCATTTTTATAAGTCCATTAAATTTTTTAGAAATTTTATTGATTAATCTTCACAATAATCATCAACTGTAAAAGTTTTTATAATCACTTAATAAATTCCATTCAATTTTAATGACAGATTTCATAAAAATAATCTTTTCATATACGAACATATATATATACACACATTAATTTCAAGTACAGTTCCAAAAATGTCATTTAGAAAAAAAAAGATGTTAATCCGATTACCGTATACTTATTTAAATTATATATAGAGGATGCATTCAATGTTCAATAAAATCTACATTTATCCAGCTCAAATATTAACCAGGAAGAGTGTAAGAGAGTAGACTGTGTCAACTCTGGGATACCTGTATGACCGTAACATATACATTATATCATCCGGTTAATTACTTTTGGCAAAATTTCAAACATTCAGCTTTATTATCTACAAAGTAATGCTCATGTAAAATATCAAGTTATATGGCAACTAGTAGAACCCAATGCAGTAGACTAATTAAATTTCTCAGCAAATTACTATTTTTGGCAAAATTTCAGACACCCAGCTTCATTAGGTATAGAGTAATATTCATATAAAAAAATAAGTTGTATGGCAGCTACCCGAACCCATATACCAAAATGGCTGGATTTAAATAGCGATGACGGCTTTTGCATAAAAACGAATTTGCGAAAATTTCAAAATCCTAGCTCCTTTAGTTATCATGCGGACGGACGGCCCGACGGACAGATACAAAGCTAAAACGATTTATTTTTCGATTCTGATCGGATCTATACACTTAAGTTTATATCTACTCCCCCTCCTTCTCTGCGTCACAAATGTAATGGTAAATTTATTGTACTCTTTGATCTATAGTCATACGGGTATAAAAAATAATGTGGTCAAGTGAATTATTGCTTAGTAAAATTCGTAATTCAAGGGTAGAATAATCTCGAAAATATTTTTGGAGTTAATTCCTAAAGATTATCACAAGAATGATTACTGCATACTTTAAATAAAAATGACTTAATATAAAATTAATTTGTTTGAATAGGCGCCGTGAAATAGAACGTGAATCGCCGTGAATATTTATCACCCTGGCGAAATATAGCCCGGAGGTGATAAATATAAATAAGACCGTAGGGCGTTATTTCACATTGAATAGAAAAATAAATCCTCCTCAGTTCTTTTTATCTTCCAATTTAACTTTCGGTTTTTTGAGAAATAAAGTTCTTTGATGTTGTTTCTAAACAATTCAAAGATTGAATCGAACGTTAAGTAACACCCCAGAGCTTTAATTCTAAAAATGTGACGTAATTTCGAAATAACACCTCGTATATAAATTTATGTATATAAGAGATTTTAAATTCGGAATATTTTAAAGTTGTATTTGAAAATAGGGTATTCCCCCTTTTCCAGATTATTTATATATAAGTTAAGAAAATTTTTATACCTTGTTTTTTGAATGTTGCTCTCAGATCTCTCCAAAATATCATGTATATATACGGAAACTAACAACCTCGGAGCTTTATTCATGTCTAGGGCTTATTTCATGGTGCCGTTGAATATTTAAAATACTGTTTTTCTGTTGTTTTTGGAATTTTAACTGTAAAAATAAAAATAAATCTTAATTAATTTGTGCAAATATTCTAAATGAAAATGTTATCATATAAAATTACTAAAAATGGCGTCACATTAATTTTCATTTTCATTTTTAATTATTATATATATATATACTTATCTATCTATATATATATATATATACATATTTAATGAAAAATGTTGACCATTAGTTAGTTAAATAAACACATGTGCAAAAATTTTTTTTTTTTCATAATTGAGTGAATGTCGTCCAATGATTGTTCCACTTTCCATAATGGATATATTAATTGGCAGTTAAATAAATATATATGTATATTCTATATATTTATATACATATATACATATAAATCAAGAATAAATAAGAAAATTGAAAGAAATAAAAAAAAAAAAAAAATTAAAAAAGGTAGAGGAAAAGATATAAATAAAAGAATAGATAGAAATAATTGGCTGAATATCTATAAATATTTCATATGTGAATATTTTATTTACCAAAATGTTAATGATGACAAAAGAACAATTCATTCAAGTGTATCATTTAAGAATCATAAAACAGTTCTAATTAATTAAAAGTATATATTTTATTTATTTTCTATATATATACTCGTGTATATATATATATATGTTAATAAAGATTTGAAAAACAAAATACATAAATTTTAATTAAATAACATTTTTATTGATTTTAATTAAATTGATTCCAATGTTAAAATTACAAAAGAACTGCTGATCATTATAATTTTTAGATCCAGATTTTAAATCATTTTTATTGGGATTTATTTATTTTTAATAACATCTTATATGATAATCTTAGATGTTTTTAATATAGCTTTTTTTACTTTAAGCTATCAGAATCCATTATTTTGACTTGACTTTATGGGGTAAATCCGAAAATTTTGTATATGGTGTGTGTATATGTTTCTGGGAACAAGTTGGACCACGGGACCGAGAGGCTTCCATACAAAAACACCAGATTTTTCGAGAAATCTTGAGTTCTAACCGCCAAATTAAATTAAAATTTGGTACATACACTATTCCATGTAGAGTTGTGATCCATGTAGAGTAGCTTTCATAAATTGATTCTAGTATCACAATGTCTACAAATTTTAGGAGTTTCAGAAATGTCATGTTCTAATAATCTCAACCAATGTTAATGAAAATTGGTATGAATGCTTTTTTATGCCAAAATATAGAACGCAACGCAGATGGATCAAATTAGATCACGGAATCAAGGCGGTGGGGGCGGCTTCCATATAAATTAACTAGAACTTACAAATAAACATAATGTCGCAACAAGAGAAGCTTGTACAATCCATTTTGGATTTATTTCCACTTTTTTTAATTTAAATTGTTAAATTAATCTTAACAAACAATTCTAGCCTTTATAATAAATCTCAATATTTTTTTTTAAAATGAAGTCATGTATTTTGTAGTTTTATATAACACGTTTTAATTCTTACCATTAATTGAAGATATTACATTCATTATTTGAATATTTTCTAACAACTAATATTGACTATTAAGGTAGATTAAATTTTGGTAAGAACTTAAGATCCTACTTCAGATTAACAATTATTCGACTTCTTATATATTTATTTTGATTTATCCTTATCCTTATTTTTATTGCCTCTTTTATTTAACAATGATGTCCTTTCCTATTTAATTTCCTGTTTTCCTGTAAAACTTAACAATAACAAAAAAAAAAAAAACAAAAATGAACAAAACACAGGAATAACCATTTTTTGGAATTTTTTTTTTGTTGTTGTTTTGGATTTTGTTTTAATATAAGTAAAATTTAGGCATGATTGGAATAATTGGACCTCTTATTCGTTTCTTATACGTATATTTAGAATTTTATACCAAAACAAATAAAATTAACGCCTGTCCATCTTCTTGAAGGACTTCTTTCTACTTTCCACATTTTTTTTTTTTAAATTTATTTTTTATTTTGGTTTTTTGTTTTTCCGGGATGATATTTTCCAGGATAATTTGTATCCAAGTATGGTCGTATGGTTTTTTAATAAAAGGAAAAAAAAAATATTCAACAAGGACATAATCATTAGAAGGAAAACAATCATTGACTGTGACATTTCAATTAAAAAAAATTTTTTTTTTAAATTATACTGGCTTCGTGATCGGGAACTTTTTGTATTAAATTAAGAATTGAAACAAAGAAGACTAAAGAATTATTTTTGAGAATTTAATTTGATATTATTCGTAATTTTTTTTTTTTTATTAATTTAATGCTTAGAATTTGATTATTTTTTTTTCAAATAAGTAATGGAGAAAGTAAAAGTTATCTGAATAAATTATATTTCTAAAAATTATTAATTTAAAATTTAATATCAACAACTCTCTCTTCAGTTTGCTTCCAATTTATTATGTTAGGTAGCGCCCAAAGTGCTCTTCTTCTATGTAACTATTCTTACGAAGTTCATTCAGATGTATGGATTTCTTCATAAAGAAGTGGTGCCTGAATTTTCTATGTAACTATTCTTACGAAGTTCATAAAGATGTGTGGATTTCTTTATAAAGAAGTGGTGCCTGAATTTTCATAATAAAAGTATTTAACAATGTTATCATTTTTAATTTAAATGAAGAAATTTTTATTTAAAATGAAGAGTTTTGACATTTATATGCACATAAAAATTAAATACTACCTAAATTACTGAAAGAATCTTCATTTAAAATAAAAAGCTTCACTTAAATTAAAAAAAATTTCATTTAAAATAAAAAGCTTCACTTAAATTCAAAAAAACTTCATTTAAAATAAAAATATTTTCACTTTTATACAAAATCTTTATTTCAAATTAAAATTTCTTTTCTTAAAGTAAAAATTTCTTCACTTAAATTGAACATGTCTTCTCTTAAAGTATAAATGTTTTCTCTTAAAATGAAAGTTTCTTCTTTAAAAAATCATTTCCCTCAATTAAAATAAAAATGTCTTCACTTAAAAACAATTATTCACTTAAAGTGTAAATTGCTTGATTTAAACTAAAAATTGCTCTACAAATAAAAATTTCTTCACTAAAAATAAAAATCGTATAACGTGGTTATAAAATTGTACCTATTACACTTTGTGTACAATTATATAGTGAAGACTAAAATCTGAGTAATAAATGAGTTTTTGAATTAAGTACCGGGCTTTAAATTTTTATTCCAACTTTAATACGTTAAATAATCATAGAATTAATAAGAATATTAAATAAAAGTTAAGTAAAAGTCATAAAAACTGATGGTAAACCAATGTATTTAAATTTATATTTAAAATGAAAATTAAGTCACAAAAATTATGTTCATATTTGGATATAAACCGTATAGACATTCTTATATACCCTTCAATATCTTTAGGTTCTTTGGTTATTCTTTTAATTTGTTTCTCATATATCATATTGATGCTCCTTAAAATAAATTTAATATCCTTTTTTTTTTTTGTTCTTTTTCTTTTTTTCTATTTGTTAATTTTCTAGATCACTTCATTGTCATAAAATTTAAAACAAAAAAAAAAAAAAAACACGCACACACACACAAAACTCGTGTATTAAAACAGTAAAGTAAAAAAGAAATTAAGTTATATTTTGGTAATAAAATATTTACGAGCGAAGAATGAAAGGAATTTACAAGGTTACATATATATATGTACATATATATATGTTGCGAAAAATATACATAATTAATATTGTCATGTGTAAACATCCATCAATGTGTATATACATAATAATGAGCCTTAAATGACATATTTGTTGTAAAATTTATAATTTAACTCAATAAAGACTGGGTCTTAAAAACTTTTTCGAACCTATGAATGGGCCAGAAAATCATTTTGGTTCAACTTCTGATTTGAAATCTATTATGATTACTACCGGTATTTTTAATTAAGGTTTAAATTTCGGAAAAGTATCTAGTAAATAATGTGATAGGATCGGCGACAGCTTTCTCACATTAGGACCTTAAAAATAAATTTAGTCTAAGTAAGTATTGCATGCTATAATTTCTAATTATCATGGTTATATCAAAATTACGGCTTTATGTATAATAATATGTGTAATATTTCATCCTACGCCTTTAATATATATATAATATATATATGCATATATGTATATAAATATTTAATATCTTATATAATTATTATATAAACATTTATATTATTTTTTTACATATGAACATACAGTAAATGTAACTATAGTAACCTATATATTTTAAATTAGACCTTTTTGCTTTTTTTTAGCTTTTGCATGCTTTTTGAGCTTTTACAAGCTTTTATAAATGTAGAAATATTCCTTTTGACTGCATTTCTTGACAAATTTTTGAATTATTTTCGCAAGAGTTTTTTGTAAATAAATAAAAAAATAAATATTATAAATATAAAATGTATTTAAAAGCAATCCATCATTGCCAGAGTAAGGTGGTTTATTATTCCCTTGACCATTGTTATATAAAATTTTTCCCTGACATTATTTTGATTACATTAGTTTTCATCAGTTTTCGGTTCTTAATTCAAAAACTTGTCAATTTTTAAGTACCTGTAAGAACCCATTACCATATTTAAATACAATAAACCACCGGTTGACTATTTTTTATTTCTATCTAGGGTCTCGATTTTGATCAAATAATTTTTAGTTTTTTACCTCACATAAACTTAAAATTTAAAATTTTTGGACTCAATTGCTCCGAATTATTTAAGGTTTACTGTAGTACTTGCCTTATTACTTTGCTTGATCTTTTTTAAACTTCAGCCACTCGGAAAATGAATCTTTATAACATCTGCACTTTTAGTTTTCCAGTAATCGAGCTAATAGTCGGCCTGAAGGACAAAAACAAATAGCTTAAATAAACTTTATTCAATGGGAATCTAATCAACACTTGAATTTTTTTTATAGCCTAGATCGAAACTTTACAAACATAGAAGGAGTCTCATAATAACCGTGACTTTAGATCTCATTGGATATAAAAATACACAACTTGTATAAAAGAGGCTATAATACACCGAGAGAAAAAATTTTCTATAATGTAGAAAGAGGAATTCTTAGTTTAAGAATTAAAACAAAATAATGAAATAAGCTAAAAAATTCATAAAATAAGTAAAATAATTCTGAAGTAAAGATATTTTTACATGAATTATGAAAAATAATCTTTTCTCAAATCAAGTCTTATTTAACAATTCAAGATTCTGTTATTTTCTTAAATCTAGAAAACAAAATCTAAGATCAAGTGAAGTCATGCTTTAATCTAAAAATTCTTACAAGAATTATGAAACTAATTGCTTTCTCAAACTATCTTTTTAATTCATAAAACAAGAATAATTTATTTTCTTAAATGGAGACAAAAATTTAAGATTTGAAACTTCTTTTGCTTATTTTCTTTTAAAATTATGAAAATTATTACATCTAATCAAGATTTTATTATTTTCTTAAAACAAATTTGTGTTTTCATATAAATTATGAAATTTTTGTAGGATGAACTAGAAAAAACCAACAAAATTATTTCAACAGAAATAAAAGATGCATAAAAATTAGGAATAAAAGTGAAATAAAACGAGGAAGATTATAGTTGCCCCTGTCAACTTTTAGATACCCGTGCATACTCACTCTAATGTCTACAATAAAATAAACCATAATTTTTGTTAACAAAAATACAAAAAAAAATTAAATAATAAAAATAAAATTTGGCCCAACCTAATTCATAAAATTTTTTTTAAATAAACCATGAGAAAAAAAAAAATTAAAAAAAAAATTGGTCCAACCGATTCAAAAATTAAAAACAAAAAATGACCCACCCTAAAAGTTGGTCCGAGTGATGTCCAACTTTTCCAATCCACTTGCCCTCACTTTACTTAACTATTTTAAATTTTAACCTCGTAGCTTCATTATATTCACTGTTATCGGATTGACAACTGTATGCCAGCTTTTCAAAAATGGGAGCAAAATTTTTCAAAACTTCAATAAGTTCAAATTTTAATTTTGAACCATCTAGTCTTATTATTTGCCAAGATATGCACTTTGGTTCCAGCAATCTTTATGGCAGCCACTCTTAGTTTTGCTACAAGAAATCTCAAAATTGGCAAACGAACTTGCAATATTACTTTACTTGCCTAGTTAAAATAATTCTGTGTAAATAATTCTGAAGATATGTAAGCAAGGTTCAAAAACGTTCAAGGTTATAACGTTCCGTGTGCAATTTTCATCCTTCTAGTGTTATTAGTTTTGAAGAAATTCATGTTGGTTCAAAAAAGTTTTATGACAGCTGCCCGAAAATAAATTCATATCCTTTTGAAACTTCATAAAAGTGCTTTTCGTATTATATAACTTATCGTGTGTAAATTTCATCCTCCCAGTGTTATTAATTTTGAAGAAATTCATATTGGATCAAAAAATTTGCATGGCAGCTCTTCGAAGCCATGGTCCGATCTTAACCAAAAACAATAGGTAACCTACAAATTTTCTAAAAATCATTTCGTGTAAATTTCAAAACTCTAGACCTTTTAGTTTTTGAGTTATCGTGCTGACACACGGACGGACAAACAGACACCACCTAGATCGATTTACTTTTCGATGCTGATCCGATCCATACCTTTGACACTATATCTAGCATGTCTAGATGGATGCGTTACAAACGGAGGAGTAATTTTTCAGGTCATTCTTTAACAAAATTTAAAAATCTTCTCGTTTTGATAAAATTTTCTTGACAACACTTTTATATAGTAAATGTCATGTGGAATAGTTCTTGATTTAAGAAAAGACATGTCAAATCAAGAAAGATTTTTTTAAATACAATCATAATTTAGTTCAAATGTACGTTTTTTTTCAAAATAAAAAAGAGCTTGAATAAAACAAGAGATAAGTTGCAGAAGAACAGCAAGAAATAAAACCACGTGCGTATTATTTTCTCGATATGAGAAACATTTACACAATTCATGAAAATTGCACGATAACAAAAAGCAAATTTTTTAAAAATTTTTAAGCGAAACAGCGGATACTTTTATTGCAGTTTTAGTTACAGTTTGACAGTGAATAAACCTAAAACTTATGTTAAAAACATAAATATTTTATAAAATTTTATTATCAATAAAAGTGTTTGTTTTACATTATAAATTAAAATTATTATATTTAAATTAATTTGAATTTTGAAAATTATTGATAAAAAGTTATTCAAAGTGAAAGTGAAGTTAAAAGTAGAAAAGGTAAGGATATGAAAAATACATTATATTAAATTATTATTATTTATTGTATTATTAAGTACCTATAGCGCATGTTTTTGTAATTGTGTGTTTATTAATTTATAGTTCGAAAAATGGCTAATAATTTCAATAATAATAATAATCTCATAGAAGCCATCGCTAATGAAATTGTTTTCGTTCAAGAAATTTCTGAGCTTGGTGCTGGTAATTAATAGAATTCTTTATTTTTTTTTCTTTTTATCATAGAATATATTTTAATGTTAGTTCAAACTACCATTTCCAATTTAAATTTATTTTTTCTAACTAACATGTTGCTAAAAATTTTGAATATAATGAATAATACACATTTACATATAAGTAATAGAAATATGTATTTGATATACCATCCTTAAAATAAAAAAATTTTAGCTACATGTAAGTTAAAATGTATGTATTTAAATTGGAAATGGTAATATTAATATGAATAAACATTAAAATGTAGTTTAAACCAAAAATTAGGTTTTTTTTTAATAAAATATTTATGGCTATAATTTTTGCTAATTTTTAACAGTCGGTGAAGTCCCAAACAATTCTTCTACACCACACTATAATTTATTAAATATAGGTATGAATATTGAAATGCCTAATTATCAAGAAAATCTAACTGACGTACAAAAAATTTTGCAAAGCTGGGGACTAGAATGTCTTAATGACAAATTTTAAGAAATAACACTTAGCACATTACAATATATGACGGAGACGGATTTGCAAGAATTATTTTCAAAACAAATCGAATTTAATTTAAAAGTAGAATTTCGAAGAAAACTAATTAAATGGAGACAAGAAAATGTAAATTTAAATTAAAGCCTTCTTTCTTTTTAAAATTAAGATTTGTTTTTATAAAGGGTTACCAGGTTAATGTTCCAACATTAAGTGGCACTGTTTCATTTAATTCATCAGTTCTAACATGGATTGAAGAATCAAATCGCAGTGTTTCGACACCTTCCCCATCTGGCTCAACATCTTCCGATATAAATACAACTACCTTTGTAAATTTTAAACATTCAAATCATATAGCTAATAGTTTTGCATACTTAATAATTTTTTTAGATTTTGAAAGATTTTCTTGGGACAATGAAAGGAAAAAAAATTTTGGAAATGTGCAAAAATGATTCCAATTTATTAACAAATGAAGCGAGAGAAATTTTAATCACCAATATTGTACAGTTTTTTATGGAACGAAACGAATGCATGAAGCCAACAGATTTCAATAAAATAAAAGATGATATTATATCTTTTTTCCCAAACGAAAACAAAGTAAGCTCAAAATGATTATATCCATATACGTTGCAAAAACATATTGGTTATTATCTTTTGTTGTTGGTTATAAGTCTCATGAAATGATTCCCATTGTAGATATAAAAAATTATATTAATGAAATTTAAAATTTTCGTGCACTATGTAAAAATACATTTTTATTGTTTTAGGATTATTACTATAAAGGAGGAAAGAGGCCTACAGGCAAATTGTATAATAAATACCGAAACTCAGCTTGTAATCTTAGAAAACTTGGTTACTTCAAAGGCGAAAAAAAAATTAAATTGAATGAGAATTCAAATACTGTTAATACAGAAGGTAAGAACTTAGAAAAAGATGTATCAATTGAACAATTATAAAATGGATAATTATTAAAAATATTTATATTTTCGATTTTAGATTCACAATTTGATGCCCAAGAAGATTTTGAGATTTTAAATCAAGATAAAAATTGGTTATTAGTTTTTCAAGAACCGTGGGCGACCGTAGAAATCAAGTGGAAATCTACATTTATTTTGAGAAAAAAAATATTAAAATTGAAGATAAAAATATTGTACAAATTTTGGAAAATTGGCCATTACTAAGATGTACAAATGGTTTTCGACTAGTAAGATAAAAATTTATTTTGATTTAAATCAAATATTTACTAACTGCTAAATTTTATTTTATTTTATAGATTGAAATTGATTTCGAACTTTTGTTTGAAGGAAAGTCCTTAAATTTAATTAATAATTGGAAAAAATTTAAAGAAAAGATTCCAAAGGTGCTGATAAATTATTTAAAGCAACCAAAAACCCAAAAACAGTTATTGAATCTTTCTACAAACGAAGGTTAGTTTCATTTGGTTTGTTTCAGTAGAACTAATTTTGTAAACATGTTCTTGATGTTGTTTTTGTATTGTTACTTATTTAATTACAGATATTTCTAATTATCAAATTTTATCGTTACTTCATTCGGCGTTGCCTCCTTCTGGAAGAATTTCAAAACCGAAGGGAGAGCAAAAAAGGTTTTGGAAACCATCGATTGAAGATTCAATCAAATCGTTTTTTCTGGAATTGGAAGTTGCAGGTGAACTGCAGCCAAAATTGGATGAAAGGCGGCAAGTATATAAAGAATTAGGGTTGACATTGCAGCCGCTTATCATAGTTTTTACTAATATTGTAAATAAGCGGTATGCAATAAGTTATGATGAAATATTTTACACGTTTGATTCAATAATTCATTGTATTGATATTTGCTTTAAAATTTTTTTTGTATTGAATTTAGAATTTCCAATTGAATCAACAAACGTTTGGCAGTTTATACAGAAGTATTTCTACGAAATTAATACAAATTTTGATAAGTCTGTTAATACCAATGTGTTATCATTAATTTCGAATTTAAACCAATAATAGTTAAAATATAATATAATATAAAATTACCCGAATTTGTCGCTGAAAATATTTTAATATCACATTACATTGAATATAAGGGAAGCTTATATACAAATAAACATTTTTGTTTTGATCAACTAACAAATCAACTAAATAGCCAACGTTGCAATTTGTAACGAAGTCGCATTTTTAATACTTAAGCCCATACAAATTAAAACTTTTGATAACCATTTTCGCGTATTTGAGGTAGAAAAATATTCAGACGATTTTGAATGTAAAAATTTAAAAAATTCATCCTTAACAAAGTGCTTTCAATTGCATTTAATTCCAGATGGAAGAACTGTATTTAAACAAAGAATTTTGTAAATTTTTACAAACTGGTAGTTTTAATCAAAGTAAATATAATTATTACAAAATAGTTACTATTATAATATAAGTAAATAAGTTATAAATTATTCTTAAGTATTTGCTCATAATATATATTTATAGTAACTTAAAAAAATCTTAAAATAACAAAAAACTTTAATTTAAATAAAATAAACTTAAGATTTAAGAAAAAATAATTCTTGTATATTTTTTTAAATTTTCAGATAAATTTTAAGCTATTACACTTCATGAATCTTCATAGTAGTTATTTGCTTTAATTAATAAGCAAATAACTAAACAAAGAAAAAGTTTTATTAAGTACAACCAATAGATTCTTTAACGTCAGTCATGATTACGCTGTGAAAATTACCCTGAATACTAGAAATTAGACCTTATTTCTAGAAGTTATATTTCTTAAAATATTATATAAAATGTTTTGATTCAAGCAACTTTTTTTCTAATTTTATGTTACTAAAAATTGATTTAAAGGAAAAATTTTCACGAAATGTGTGAGATTTAAATTGAACATCCTTTCTTGAAATGTGCAATGAGACTCCTCTGATTTGAATAAATTTATTTCTTAAATCAGGAAACCTAGTCTTGTTATATGGTCCAGTTGCATCGCATTTCAAGCAACCCTTTTCTTAAAATATGTTCAAATTACATAATTTAAGAAAGTTTATTTCTATTTTCATGCTATTGGGTACTTGATTTGTTTTATGTATTTAACTTTTCTATTAACAATATTTCTTTAATCAAGTGAATCATGACTTAATTCGAGAAAATTAGCTCATAATTCATATATGTCTATGTCTATGATTTATGAAACAATAAATTATTGATCTATGCAAAAGCTTCACAATTCAAGAAAATTAGAATTTATGAAAGCATTTTTCTTATAATAAGAATAGTATATTCTAGGTTCAAAATCAGGTTCCAAAATTTCATAAATAGAGCAAAATTTTCATAAAATTAGCAATCTTTTCTCTCGGTGTAGGTACATTTACTTTATTCATTTATGAATATACATTTAACTCTATGTACGAGTACATATGCATATATATATATATGCGTTTTTAAACTCCTTAAAATATTTATAAAGATATTGTCTCATTCTCAGTTTTTTTGTATTTTTAGCACATTTTCAAAAATTTTTGTAAAAATGTGCCTATATAGCTCCACTCTGTCCGTCCGTCCGTATGTTTACAAAAATTTTTACACCGTTGGAAATAGAGTAAAGAAAATTTAACCATGGGTAGTTTTTGCAAAAAAAATGATTTCGTAGAAGAATTTTTTTCTGTAGCCCCACCTGTTACGGGGCTACAGCCCCCCGAAGTTTGAAAAAGCCCTATATTTAAATTGTTATAAGAAGAGTTCTGTTAGACATATTTTCAATCTGAAAACGGCAAACGATAGCTGGTTTGCATAAACTTAATAAATATTTAAAAGGAAAATGTTTAGGGTTGCCATACGGTACTAAAATTAACCATTATATAAAACTCAATTTTTGCAAAATTTTTGGTCCCATATATCTCCTGAAATTTTGGGAGACGTTAGATTCTCAAATATTAGTAGGAGTCGGTTAACAAAAATTTTTTGTCAAAACCCCTGTTTAGGAGCTATAAGGGCTCGAAAATTTAAATTTTGCTATTTTTAAACACCTGTAACTGAATACCTGTCCAATTTTTTTTTTATTAATAAACAAAAATTAAAGGCCCAACATTATATTTTAAGATATGTTAAAGGTTTTTCTTAAATTTAAAAGCGGTTCCTTAAATTGAAGAAAATGTCTCTCAGCTTTACCCATTTTTGCTTAGATTGTATAATTCTAAGTAAAATTCTAAATTTTTGTGGAATTCACAATTTAATTCCTAGAACCTAAAAACATCGAGGAGACGGAGGGCGGGGGGAAGTTAGATGAAGTTAGATCCTTGAGAAACTTGGAATCCTTCTCCATTGAAGGGCTATAACAACTTTAAAATAAAAACTTTACTGTTAGCAGTAAATTTTATAAGTAAGCAGTAACTATTTCCAAGTAAATATTTCCAAAATTAAACTCAGTATGTAATACAATATAATTTTGAAAATGTGCTTTTTTAAAAACCCTTGGTTTTTTTCATCACTTGTTTTTATTTTTTTTCGAAAAATTTTCATTAAGCGTTCAATGTAAGAAAACAAATACCCAAACATCATCATTTCGATTTCTTATCAAAAAGTTTTATTTTGTTTTTGTTGTTGTTGTTTTATACTTTGTTTATACAAATACAAGCGCAAATAAAAGCATAAACAAACACATATACACAAATACTAAGAATATATATATACATATAAAATTACATTAAAAAAAAAGTAAAAAGGTTCTACTCCTTACGGTAATATGTTTAGAACAAAAAACCCAAAAGAAAAATATACAGAAAACATTTTTGTGGTGAACATTTTCCAAGAAAATTTCATAAAATTTTTTTTTTTTGTTGTTGTTATTGTTGTTTTTCAAGGTTTGTTTTTGTTTTAAAGAATTTTACTTTTATAATAAATGTACAAAAACAAAAACAAAAAAAAAGGACGACAATACTAAATAATCCTTTTTAAAAGGAATTTTATTTTTTTTTATTTTTAATTTTTCTGATTTGTTATTTCTTTAACTTTGTAGGTGCTTATATACATTTAACAAAACAGTTATACATTATACTACAATTTTATATATGTGTGTTATATATATATATATGTATGTATATTAAAGTGGTAATTTAGGGTTCTTTTTTTTTTTACAAATTACAAAAACAGCTTTTGAAATTCCATAAAAGAATAAAGTAGGAAGTAAATAAATCAAATGTTATATAAAATGTCAAAAAGGCACAGAATTAAAATCAAAGTATTGTCATTTTTTTGACAACATAAAATTTCCAGACATTTATTTTTACAGTTATAATATTTGAAATATATATATATATATATGTTAATTTTCAACTTATCAATTTAGAACATGTTTAATTTAAGAATTATTCGATAAAGAATTGCTTGAAAAAATCTTAAACTTTAAAAGCTTTTAAATAATATGGGAATAAGTTTTCGAATATTATAATGTTACAATATTGGTCAAATTAAAGAACTTTCAAAACTTTAAAATTAGTTAATACAATTATACAAATATATAGTATATATACAATTCAAGTCATAATGATATATATTAATCGGCTTATTCGGTCATAGTAAGCTGTTGCCGCCCAATTTTTTATTGAAAAATATAAATAATTATTTGAATGTAAAAGCCGCCCCAATTTTGAGCGCTTCGCGACACTAGTTGATATTTAACGCATTAGAATTAACAGTCAGTATTGCCAATACTGACAGTATATACAGACTGTCAATATAATCTTCTTAAACAATTACATATTTCAACCCATTGTATTATACAATTTTTCAGTTACAACTGCTCCATTTTTTTCAACGGTTCCAACATTTTACTTAACCTTTTTAGATTCTATTAGGTTCCCTAAATTTCTGGACTTAAGTTAAAATAATTTTACAAATGCAATTTAATTTCTACATTTATAACAATGCCAACTGACTTTAATTTTGTAATAAAAAAAAAAAAAATACAAAAACTAATTTAGAAAATAATCTAAATTATAAAATCTAATTTGAAAAGTCAGAATTTTTTTTTTTATTGATTATGCAAATTGAAATGAACTAAAAAATAAAAAACAAAAAGAAAAACATTATTAAATTCCAAAAAAAAAAAAATTTTGTTAAATCATCTCATTCCATCTATGAAATTGTAATTTTTACATATTAATGTACAGTGAATGACAAACACTTTCTACTTTTTTTTTTAATTTAGTTGATAATATAATTCAAAATTAATCTAATCATGTTTCTAATATCTGAATAATAGATTCGAATTTTCTGAATTTTCCTAAGAAAATCTCTGCTGAAATTCATTTTTTACCCTAAAAAAATGTTAGTTTTTTGATTAATTTGTACCTGTTTTTAAGATCTATTTATTCATTTTAATTTGTAATAAATATCAGTATAAAACTCCCAAAAACACGTTAATTTATAAAGAGTTATGTAATAAAGTCTATGTATGAATTTCTTTCACCCCTACGTTTCTTTGATTCATTTTTTTTTCACGCTAATCAAACTCTAGGAACGAATTCCTTTATATATAACTAAAAAAATAGATATGTTGGCTTGACTAAGGGGGTAAGAAGTTAGAAGGAAAATATGATAGAAGAGGAGAGTTGGGTGGTATGTTAGAAACGAACTTATTTAGGTTCTTTTTAAAACGTTGCAAATTGTATAATGATCTATATCTATCAGAGGGGAATACATTGTATGGAAGCGTGTTCCATATTCTAGCAGTTCTCACAATAAATGAGTTTCCATAACCAGTTTTGAGCCACCTAGGGATTTCCACTATGTAGAAGTGAGTACTTGAGGCCTCCCTGGTGTTGCGTTGGAATTGTTTAAAGGAAGACATTATTGATTTTGATTCAATAGAGTTAGTGTCAATACCTACAAGATATCTATAAAAGAGAGTTAAAACTTCAATATTACGAGCACTCCTACGAGTGCTAAGAGAAGTGAAAGTTACCAGGGCCGAAGGGTCGCCAATTAGGAGTAACGCGCGATTTTGGATTTTGTCCAGGCAACTTAGTGAAGTTTGGGGAGAGCCAGCCCAAATGTGAGAATTATACTCAATCTTAGATCGTAGGCTTTATAGATATTTATCTATTTTAGCACAACAACTTTTTAGTTTGCTGGTTATTAGTTTTCCAGGGACATATTGCACCAAAAACTTACATCATAACCAATGAAAAGAAAAAAGGAATATTTAATTTTATATAAGAGAAAGCACTTACTCATACAAAGTCTCAATTTTTCACTTAAATACAGCTAATTTGACCGAATCTTTTCAGTCTACGAGGGCCCTTTATTGCACCAACCACTTATCACTAATCCAATAATCCATTAATCATTTTTTTTTTATAAGTTTTCATTGCATCGAAACCATATTTTATAATTAGTTCAATCAAATTTTAATTAGTAAAAATCATTCACTAATCAAAAAATGATGTATTAATTATTTGATAAGTGATAAGATGATTAGTACAATAACACCAAACTGTTGGTACATAATTATTGGATTGGACCAAATAAAATGCTTTGCAAAAATTATTTTCCACAATTATATTTTTGTCTAATACTGTATATACAATACTGTATTACAATACTTACCCAAGTAATTGATATTTTCTTAATAAAATTGGTTTTCCTGTCACAATTTTTAATTTTCATTTAGAATATTATAATTCGCTTTAAGTTATATTCTAAAACTAGCAATTTAATAAATTAAAAACTTAGATAATAAATAAAAATGAAATTATTTAATTTTTTAACAATTAAATTTATTTTATTTCTTTTATATGTGAGTGGGTGTATATATATATATATATTTATATATATATATGTACATAAAACAATAAATATGAAATAAAAATTTTAATCAGTACAAATTTAAAATTAAAAATTTAATTTTTTTTTTTCAATTTTCATTTTCATTTCTATTTTATCCCACCCCTAACTCACACTTCTACTTAATTATCTATCTCTTTCTTTCCTTTTTCTTTAATAAAAAAAATTTTCCTTCCGCTTAAAAGAAAATCGAACTGGAAAAACTAAGGTAAACTGCTATAACTATATTGCATGACAGTATGACCTTCTGGAGAAAAAAAAGCAACAAAAAAAAACAAAATAACAACAAAATTCCAAAATAAAAACAGTCCAGGGATACTTTACAAATCTCTTGATTCTTGTTTTTCGAGTTTTCATTATTTTAATTTTAAAAAAAAAAATTGTGTTTTTTTTTTCAAAATTCTTTTCTTATATTTTTTTGTTTTTTTTTTTTTTTTGTATTTATTCCGTATATGTGTACCTTTTCTGTCTGTATATTATATGTATGTAAATGTGTTTAAGTATTTAAGTAAGCAAATTTCAAAGGTCAAATGAAAATTTATTTTTTTTTTTTTGTTTTTATTTTGTTGTTGTTGTTGTTTTTTTTTTTAATGTAAAATTAATTAAAAATTTAGATAAATTATAAGTTTAAAAATTCTCAACAGTTTCAAAAAAATTCAAAAAAAAAAAAAAAGTTGATTACGACAAAAGTTCCTTTTACGTTTTTCCTTTTTTCCTGAAAATTTACTTTTGAAATTTATATACACCCATGTATATATGTATATATAAACAAATATATACAGAGAAAAAAAAAGAGACAAAATTCGCGGTTTTTGTTTCCTTTTTTTTTTATCAATTCAAAGTAAAAAGTATAAAAATTTTGAATACAAAAACAATTTATAGAAAGAAAGACAGAGATAAATGATTTCTGTTTGTTTTGTATTTTTTTTTTTTTGCATTTTTTATTTGTATATTCTAGAAATTACAAAATATATTATATATTACATGTGTATATTGTATATACGTATACATATTATATAAAGAGAGTATATATTATTATTATGTAAATGTTTGAAAAACTTGTTTACCATTAATTTAAAGCCAACTGTTGTTTTTATTTAGTACTTACTTATCTTTTTCAAGGATTGTGTGAATGTGTGAATTTTAAATTTTTCAAATATTTTTTTATTTTTGTTTTTTTTTTTTTTTTATTAAAAAGAAAATGAAAACAAAAAAGGAAAAATTTAAAAAGGGAATTTTGTTTTTGTAATAATGGTATATATGTATATATATATATATTAGATATACATATATATATATTCGGTTTGTCTAACTTTAGGCATCGTCAATTTTCAACCACTTAAAAAAAAAAAAAAAAATTGTTTTTGTGTTATGGTTTTTGTACTTGCTAAGAAAACTGTATAAGTTGAGGTTTAATTTAATTTTGGTAAGTTAATTTTTGTTTTTTTGTTTTTTTTTTACAATTTTAAATAATTAAAGTTTCCAAAAAAAATTTTTTTTTTTTGTTTTGAAATGATGGAAATGATAAATTTCCCTTTTATACCCGTGCATACATATATGAACATCGGGTATATTAAAATTACTCCTCCGTTTGTAACGCATCGAAATATACGAGCTAGATATAGTGTCAAGGGTACGTATCGGATCAGCATCGAAAAGTGAATCGATCTAGCTATGTGTGTCCGTCCGTCCATCCGTCCGTCCGTCCGTCAGCACGATAACTCAAAAACTATAAGAGCTAGAGTTCTGAAACTTTCACTAAGTAATTTTTAGACAATTTGTAGGTTCCCTATTGTTTTTGGTTAAAATCGGATAAAGGCTTCGGGTAGCTGCCATACAAATTTTTTGAAATTATATGAATATTTTCAAAATTAATAACTAAATAGAAACCAAATATAAAAACAAACAAAATGTAGTTAAATTATTAATCGATTTATGGTGTAGTGGTTAGGACATGTTACTTGTAGCCAAAATGTCTCGGTTCGAATTCAGGCTAAAGAAAATTTTTTTTTCCTCGTTTTTAAAGAAATTAATTTGTAAAAATGTATAAAAATATAAGATATAAAAAGTCTGATTTAAATTTATAGAATTATTTTAGTTTTATAGGTATTAAAGTTTATTTTGATTCACCGAATTAAATATATATACTGAAATGTATATATATATATCAAAATATATATATATATTAAACTTTTGAATTAAATTAAAGAATTTTATAGTTCTGATGTTAAGTTTTGTATATTCGCGTAGGTGCAAATTATTTTATGTGAAGAATACTTAGTGTTGCCAACTTTCTAAAACTGTATATTTTTAACGGAGTTATTTATCCTTTAAGAACGAAAAGGACATTTGAAAGGATTATTTGTTGTGCAGTATAAAATGAAAAAAAACTATCTTTTTTTATAAAGTTACAGTTACAAAATATCTCAAGATTTCACTAAAAAAACTACCCCGAAATTTATACATTGTTGGAAAGGTTTTCTCTTTTTTTTATTTTAAATCCCCAAGAAAATTTTAATCAAATTACCAGAATTATGATCAAATCACAGTAAAGATTTTTGAATCATAAAAATATTTATTAAGGGAATTTGAATTTTATTTTAATTATTTAAACTTAGAGATTTTGTGTAGCTTCTACCTATATCGTGCACTATTTTGAGCTAATAAGTTGATTTCTGAGCATGTTTTACCGCATTTTTCATTCGCTTCTAAACTATTGCTATTGTTATTTTAGTTCTTTTTTTTAATTCTTCTAGACCATGTTATATAATTTCGAATATTTCGGAGGCATGCGATTGTGAAGTCCGATAACATAAAAATTAATTAAGAAACCGATAATTTAATTCTTAAGGTTATATACTCGTAGGAATTTAGTATATTATTTTTATAAGTAGTGAAGTTAATACTTTCGACTTTTGGATAATATTTTAGGGAAAGAGGAGGAAAATCTTCATTCGATGAAAATTTCATACAAAAATTTTAACATTACGATTTTAATCACAACGAAACTTTAAATCTGACATTTTCTTAATACTTATATTCGTAAGTATTAGAAGCTCTTAAGAAGCTTCTCTATTTAACAGAGACGCATTGGAGTTTAAAAACTACTTGCAAGAATGAACAAATGTTTCAGAAGTTTCAGAAATTTTAAATTTTTTTTTTTTTTAAACGCTAACTGTTCAACTGTTAAGCTAATAAGCCTGTCTATAACATAGGTACATGTTGGAACAAGGGGTCATATTATATTCGTATTATTGCAATTGGTCTTATTGAATTCCATATATGTACACTTTAAACATGAAATAGTTATATTAGGCCTTATGTAGAAACTTCTTAGATTTTCAATATTTACAATTCTATTTTTTGTTTATATTGTAATAATTTTGTATTTGAGTTTTATGGTATTCTATATCTGCGAGTTATATTATTCAATTAAAATACTTGTTTATATTTTGCATATTTTATATTGTTATATTAATGTATTTTTTCTATTAAAGATATATAATTATCAATTATTGATTATGCCGTTAATTTGAACCCAATGGCGAATTGTAGCTGAGTCGAGTCGAAAATCAGAAAAGTTTTTTCACTTTCATTAGAATTCGAACACGGGTCTTTCCGCATGAAAGCTCGGAACTCAACTATTGTGCCACCCAGATATATAGTTATATCTAATCTGTTTTTAATGAATTTATATTATATAAAAAAACTTAAAACAATCATAATACTACTTTAATATCTTTTGTTAATTTAGTATTAAATCTTAAGAATTTTTTTATTAAAAATATATTTCTATCCCCTGGGATTCTTTGTCTTAATTACATTTCCAATCTCAAGGTTTAAATTTATATTCAATGTTAAAAACTTATGATGAAAATCTTGGAATAATTATTAAAATTGATTTCTGTTTTTGGCTAAGAATATTATTAAAAAAAAAATTTTAAATATTTTTACCAATCGTATGAAATATAATATGCGTGTATATTTTAGGGTGCGTTTATGGTGAAGCTGTGAAAAGTGATAAGAGCGTCGATAAGAGCATAGCATAAAAAATTTATAATTTTTATCAATGATCAAAGCGATGCTTCATTATTAACAACCTCCATTTAAATCATGTATCTTGTTTTCTACGCTATGCTCTTACCGACGCTCTTATCACTTATTGAAGCTCCAACACAAACGCATCCTTAGAATCGTTCAAAAAATACTACTAATAATGAGTAACTCCACCTTTGAATAAAAAATGGATATTGTTAATATTTGTTCTTTGTTTTGAATAACTCAAGACGAACTAATTAAAATCTCTTTACTTTTGGTTAAACACTAATTTGGTATTTATTTGACTAAATTCATAAATCTTCCATCTTCTCCAAAAATGTCCAAAACAAATGTCCATTATCAAACAGAAACTATAATTGTATTTTTTATTTGTTTTCTTGAGTTATTTTAAAAATTAATTCTAATTATCTCCACATTACTTTGGCATCCGGTTAAGGGGTTTATTATTTTTTCCTATGTACAATCTCATTTTTATCTACAAGATATTTTAAAAATTTTTTTTTTTTTTATAATTTTCTGGGTAATTTTCTTTATATTTCGTTTTTTGTATTCTAGAACTAAATTATAAATTTATCTAATTTTTTTTTATCTAATCTGTTTTTTAATAAATTTTCATTGGGTTGGAAAATTTTTTAATTATTATTAAAGAAAATTTACCTAATATAAAAAAAAAAAAAAAAAACAGAAAAGATGAATAATAAAAAAACAATTATTAGGTATTAACACAAGTAAAAAAAATGTCCTTTACAAATACTTAAAAAAAAATTCTTATTTTTTTTTTTTGTATATTCATTTATAACTGATTAAGGACACTTTTTCCTTTGTATATGTAAATTTTCTTTCTATTAATTTTCACGGAAACCCATTTCTCAAAAAAAAAATGGAAAACAAAATGAATAAAATTATATATATATATATATATATGAATAATATAAAATTTTACTAAGGAAATGAGACTCTTAAGAGCAGCATAGAATAACAGTAAATATAAAATTCATAACAATTTATATTTAAATATATAGAGAAAATGTAAAGAAAAACAAAATAACTGTAATAGAAATCAGGATATGAAAAGAAGAACTGAAATGATGGCAGATATACATATATATATACGAGTATGTATATATATGTATATATAAAATAGTTAGAAATAGGCATGCAAAAAAAAAAAAATTTGAAATTAGCAAAGCATCCTACAGATCCTAGGAAAAAGGGTCAAAGTTTTTTCTATAGTTTATTAGCATATTAATCCTTGTATACATAATTGTTTGAATGTATGCTTTTTATATACATATACATATATAATATATACATTTATATTTTATTAATTTCAATTTAAAACAAAAACAAATTACTTAATTTCTTTTGAGTTTTTAAAAAATTGTTTTCTTCCTTTACGGTTTTTTTTTTTAATTTTTTTTTTTTTTTGTTTTTGTTTTTTTATTTTAAGAGACAATTTTTCAACCTTTTTCTTTTTATTTTATTTTATTTTCAAATAAATAAAACATTTTCACAATCAAAAGATAAGAAAAAAAACAAAAAAAAAAAAAATATAAAAGCTGGTGGAAAATTAATTATCATGGGTCTTTGTATTCTTTTTTTTTTTTTTTTAAATTAAGAATGAAATCCTCAAAGACCCAATGAATAACTTATACATCCACATATAAATATTATATATATATATATAAATAGATATATATGTATATGTAATAAAATGTAATCTTCAAGTAAATTATAAGAATATATGTATCTATGTGTATTATAAAAAAAATATATATATTTAAATGAAAGGAAAAACCTATTCATTAAGATCCTTTTCAAAGTAACAGCATCACACCCTGTCTAAAGTTCGTTTTTGTTTTTTTAATGCGAAAATTATTTCAAAACATTTAATAGATTTTTATTTATAATTTTTTTTTTTTGTTTTTGGTTTTGCAGAATTTCCTATTCTATTTTTCTAAATGATAAAAGTCTGTCTATTATACTTTTTTTGAAAACCAACCCTAGCAGACCTCATGATATATCACCTGCCTATTAATACATTAAAACTCATGAAAATTAGTTTACATATACAAGTTGCCTGATTTTTTAATAATCTTTGGGGGGAGCATAATGCCCTTTTGATGTTTAAGAAAAATTTTACATTGTCACTTTGTCAATACCTTTAAAGTAGTGGGCCATAAGTACATAATAGCTTTTGTTGTTAAAATAGGACCAAATACAAAATGACCCATTAAAAAAAACCCGAAATAACATTTGCATGAAAACAAATGTAAAGATTTGATTTACAGTTTGATTCGAAATCCCGTCATAGAGCATAACCTTTTTTAATAATATTTACATTAATTTATAAAAAAGCTTCTGAATTGGAAATACGGAACTAGATTTAAGATCAGGATATAGCCCTATGCCCTAAATATTTACATTATTCTATATATATATATATGCAAGTATTCGGAATTGGATTCAAAATCAGTGTTTTAATAATATTTTTTAATAAATTTAATGCTCAATATTTGGTAAGTCCTAAAATACTAAGCTTTTTTGTCTTTTCTCAATAACAGTTGAGGTAAACTCCTCCAATGATCAAATTCTATTTAAATTTCGTTTGGGGTCTTGTGACATTAAATTATTTATTTCGTAGATATTAAATTAGTACATTAATTTCTAACAAGAATTAGGACATAGTCCCTTTCCTTCCTTGGGAGACATATTACCCCAGAACCCAAAGGAATAATGTCATAGTTTTAGTGCGGATATTAAGTTGATTATTTCTGACTTCAAACATTAACTTTTAAAATTCTTTATGTACTAAAGTTGTAAATTTAATAATATTAAATATGTATGTAAATTTGTATATAAAATTGACTTTAATTCATAATTCCTGTAAAATTGACTTTAATTCCTGTAATGACTTTTATTACCTTCTAAATATCTTTATAGAACCGAATCACTGCAATTACAATAACGCTCAAAGTTTTCATTCTTGTCTTTTCAGGAATATTAATTGTACTCTTAAGTTTATTTTAATGAAAATACCAAAACTGAGTATTTGTTGTTATTTTTTTTTTTTGTATTATTTTAGGTAAATTAATTCCTAATCCTCTTATTTCTAGAAGATTTTTTAAATTTTTAAATCAACAAAAAAAAAAAAGAAAAACCTTACAATTAAAATTATAATTTTCCAATTGCTAGAAAGTTTTCTTGTTTTTCTTCACCATATAATTAAAGGTGAATAAATCTGTTTTTGTTTTAATTTAAATTGTTTTTCAAATGAAACCTATAAATACTTTAGTTAAGTATTTGTATAAAAATTGAAATATCTTATAGTATTTACTAAGTAATTAAAAAATAAATTTTCAAATTAAAATTATAAAAAATTTTAATAAAGATTGGCTAAGGAAAATTTGTTTTTTTTTTTTTAATTTTATAAATGTAAATTTAAGTACGTACTAAATTCTATATATAATCACGAAGCGCTCAAAATTCAAGCGATTTTCGCACTCAAATTATTTTTTGCATTTATTAACAAATAATTGAGCCGCGACCGGCAATTTTGTGACCGTAGAAGCCATTTAATATATATGATGATGGTATAATCAAAAATATTATGCAAAAATTTATAGGTTTGACTAGCCGTAATTAAAGGAATTTAAATAAATGTCAAAATTTTGTTCGCTCTTATGCGATTGCATAACCAAACTAAACTTAACTTAAGGAACCTTAATTTGAGTTTTCTTTAAATGTTTCATTTTTAATTCAACTTAAAAACGTACAACATATTTCTAAGTATTTAAATATAATGACATTTAATTTTTACCGTTTTATTTATTTTTCAAATTTAAAAATTACATTCATTTGACAGCTGTCATTTTTCAATAACTTAAGCCCAGCTAGTTTACAGTAAGGTTCTTAAGTTTTAACGGGAAAAGAAACAGATTAATATGCAGTAAGTACTGCTAGTTAAGTCTTATGTTCTTATCCGTCAATTCGGAACACTTAAATTTCCAAGTAATTTGAAGCTACAACCGTTTTTATTATTACTAAAACTGTCAAAAAGTGATTGAAAATACATATATAACTAAAAATGGTAATTTTTCAAATCATTTTATCAGATTGATGTCAAAATCTAAATCTCGATATATAAAACCAAAGAAAATGTTTGCGAAATATTTAACCAAATATAACTTTAAAAATAATTAAATTTTCAAATATATTCTTAAATATACATTTTTATTATATAGTTTTCTTCAATATTCTGTTTTTGATTTATAAACCCAAAAATTCCTTAAATAAAAAAATTTAATTAAATGGAAATTTTAAATGGTTTCAAATGAATCTTATATAAAAAATTTACAAAAAAAAAAAAAAAATTTAATTTAAAAAAAAAACAACAACAATTTAAATATTAATGAAGCGTTTTAAAATAAATGTTCTTGAATTTTCTTAACTGTAACTGACATTTTTCAGCCTAAAGATTTAATTTTTTTTTTTTATTATTATTATTATTAAAAAATATATATATATATATTAAACCGTTATTATTTCAATACCGTTATTAAGTTACATAACTGTATCCGTGAAAATACTTTAAGAAAAAACAAAAGACTAACAACCCCGTATATTTTCAACCCCACCTGTAATTCCATAATAATTTTATTAATGACTGCGCGTTCGTTTTCAATTAAAAAATTTAAAAATAAAAAAAAAAAAACAAAATCATTAGTACAATTAATATTTAAAGTGGGTGGGTGTATTAAAAAAATTTTTCCAGGAACAAAATTGAATAACTCATGGGAATTTATAGAAAAGTGTACCTTCATCATTTCTGATATGGTAAATTAATTTATCTTAGATTACAAATCACTTTAAAAGTATAATCAATGCAATCAATATAACAATGAATTTTTCATGATAAATTATGTTCTGATGAATGTGCCAATTTTTCTTTTTTATAGCACCTTTATAGTCCACCCCCATTACTGTACACATTTAAAGTCGAAAATATTACGAAAAGAATGAAATTTCAATTTTTTTTTTTCCGGAAAATCAAAAAAAAAAGGGAAAACAAAAAACAAAAAACAAAAATGTTAAAAAAGTTTTTATCGAACACCAACAAACAACAACAGTATATATATATATATATCATACTTTAAAAAAAAATTATAAATGACAGCATTTTAAAAGGACAATTCGATTTTTTTGTCACCATACAAAAAAAAAAAGATATTGGAATAAATGTGTTTAAAAAAAATATCTCAAGATACTTTTCTATTTTGTATTTTTGTTTTTATCATGGATCAATTTCCAAACTTTATTCAATCCTTAAATGGAAACTTTTTATTTGTTTCTATTCCTTTACATTTAGAATGTGTGAGAGGGAGAGAGAGGTAGCTAGCAAAGTCCGGTCACTGTAAAAACTCTAAAAAAAAATTAAAGGAAATTTAATAAAAACACATGGGTTCATTGGGAAAAAAAAGTATTCAAATGGTCCTTATGCGTTATTTAAGGGTTGGATTAATTTGTATGTAATTATAAGGTAAATTAAACCGGTAAACTGTGATATGACCAAAAATTTTAACAGGTGTAAAAAAAAAATTTTGTTTCAAGACATTAATCACTTTTATAAGTAAGAGCCGAACCAAATTCGAAAACGTACGATATATAATACGCCTTCCGCAATAGACGAACCCGTACACTCAAAAAATTTTTATTTAATTGTTTTTATACAAAAAATATTTAAATTGAATAATAAAACTCACAGAAACAATAATTCTTATTTAACTCAAATACAAATATATAAGTAACCTTCTCTTTCAAAATGCTATAGTACATAGTTGTAAACATAACGAGTGGAATACTTACCTCATTAGAAATTTATATATGTATATATTTTATATATATATTAATATTTTAATATTATGTTTATAAATGGAAAAGCACCATCTCTAACTTTTTGTTATTCGTATTCCACATTCCAAATTACATTAATATTTTAATTTAAGCAAATTTGAAAATTTGAAACGCCCATCTCTCTTGGGTGGGTCAAGATCTATAACAACTTACAAATTATTAAACTAGTTATTTAGACTTAAAAATTGAATCCGAATTTTCTAGGAAAATATTAAGTCTTATACAAACATATACAAAACTAATTTACAGATTGTATTCCTTTGATGTTTATGATTTTCCCAGTTTTCTTTAAATTTATTATGTATATATAAATGTATATATATATATATATATATATGCATTATCAGATATTGGATGGCTATTCCTTTGTGGTTCAAAAGTTTTTTGTGAAAAAAAAATAATACAAATGCATTTTTTGTTTTTATACTTAATGTCTTTTTTTTAAATTTGTAAATTGAACTTTTCAAATTGAAATGCACTTATTTATATTTTCTTATTCTTTCTCTTTCTTTCACTAAGAGTAAAATATAATGGAAATTTTTTTTTATAAAAAACCATGTATATAATTATATCTATAGCTTTTTGAATTTTTACAATTTTACAAACGTAAATAAAAGTTTTCAAAATACATATTTTACTTTGGTAGTTTTTTTTTCTATTGTTTATAGATAAATTTTTTGTTGTTGTTGTTGTTGTTGATAAGTTTTGTACAATTGGTCTGCTTTTTAATTTCTGTTAAAAGTTTCATGGGATAAAATTTCAAACACAGTTTCGTTGTTTTTTTTTTAGACTTACCAGAATTAAATTTTATCCATTTTAGACTTTTATTTAACTGAACAGAGATAGAATTGGATTTATCTATTAAATATTTGGACTTTTTTTAAATGATTAATGATTTTTTTAAGTGTTCGACTCTTAAGTTCGGGTCTTAGTCTTATATTTACACGGAAATTTAGCCAAAGCTTTGACGAAAATTTTTTGGTAACTGTTTGTAGTTTGAGCCGCCTTGGAGAGGCAGCTTTTTAAAACAATTTGTCTTTTAGTCTTGATATTTTCACCACAGTGCTTGGTCCTCGATTTATATGGTTCTCTTAATTCTCTCCGGTCAGAAAGAAAACTGCATAAAGCTTGATTGAAGTTATCATAGCTTTTGGCCATATCGTTAAAGCATGCCGAATTGTTTTTCATAGCATCTACTGCTTTTGTCGTGCAACCTTGGCAGTCACTTTTGATATCATTTAGTGTAACCATTAACTCTTCTTTTAATATTTGTGTAGGCTGGTTCAAATCCAAGCAACTATCGCAAACAAAATGATGCGAAATGAACGAGTTGCATGTTTGCCAACCCCTAGGTGCATTAATGCAAACTCCATGAAATTTTCTTTTACAGATACCATAAATGAATAGTTTGAATAGTTTAAAAAATAAAGTTTACCCTTGTTCCAGAGTATTTATGAATTCATGGATACGAGGCATCGATTACAAAATTAGAATTGCCCTTTTTTCAATTGTACTCCAAAATGTGTGCTAATAATTTTTGATATTATAGTTCAAGAAAGTCTGCATATATTCGTTCATTTTAAGTTTTGTTCCCTAAAACACACAAACATTCATACATATAAATAAATATACATATACATATTGTTATATAAATAATTATAGTAATTACTTTGCGTCCTATTTTTTGTTTTAATAACGAAACAAAAATTTTAATAGCGACAGGATATAAATTATATAAAAGAGGAGGTTGGAGTGGGTGGTAGTTATACATAAATTTTTCAAAAATAATTTAACATTATAATTATGAATTTATGCTTAAACTAACTGTAATGATGAATTGTGAAAATGTTTTTAGCATTGAACTAATTTTATTTTTTGATTATTTAAAACGTTTTTTTTTTTTTTTGCTTTTTTTTTTTGACGTTAAATAGACGTCAAAATATAATTAATATATTTTGTAAAAATATCCAAACAAACATTCCAATGAAATTAAAATATTATAATTTGTTACCTCCTCCCATGTAACAATTTATGTTTTGTGTTTTTTTTTTTTAATTTATGCATGACTTGAAACGTATTTTTACATGACTTTTATAACAATAGAATAACATCGCAAAAATGCGAGGGTGGGGACATTACAAAGAAAGGATTACAAATATTGATTCTAAAATAAAAATTCAATTCACTTCTTAACCATATGCTTGTATATATATATGTATTGTATATTATTATCTGTATAATCTTATAAAAGTTTATATTAAGATGAATAGTACTTTGGTACCATTTAATTGAGATACAAAAATATTCTGGTGTTCACGTTGTTCTTGTTGTCATTTATTTTTGTTTTGGTGTATATGTATACATATATGACATACGTAAATATAAAACGACTGATGACAGAGAAATAAATAAATGGAAAAAGCGACAATTTAAAATAAAAAACGAGGAAGAGTGTATTAGAGTAGATTGTGTTAACTCTGGGATACCCGTATGACCGTAATATAAACTTTATATCATCCGGTTAATTACTTTTAAATAAATTTCAAACATTCATCTTTATTATCTATAAAGTAATGCTCATGTGACATATCAAGTTATATGGCAACTATTAGAAGCCACTGCAGTAGACTAATTAAATTTTTCAGCAAATTACTATTTTTGGCAAAATTTCAGACACCCAGCTTCATTAGGTGTAGAGTAATGCTCATTTAAAAAAGGAAGTTATATAACAAGTACTCGGAACCGTGGGCCAAAATGGCTAGATTTCAATAGCGATGACGGCTATTGCATAAAAACTGATTTGTAAAAATTTCAAAATACTGGCTCCTTTATTTTTTGAGTTATCGTGGGGACTGATGGACGGACAAAAATAGCTAAATCGATTTATTATTTGATTCTGATCCGATGCATACCTTTGAGTCTATATATATTACTCCTTCTCTGCGTCACAAACGTAATGGCAAATTTAGTATACCCTTTTGCCTTATAGCCATACGGGTATAATAATTTAAATGAAGGATTATTTATATACACTGTTTGTATGTGTTGTTATGTATAAATATTTATAAAATTAAAAATTACATAATTTTTACTGGAAAATCCATCATTTCTTTTATACATATTATATATTTTGTAATTATATATAAAAAAGTACATGTGAAGTTCCTATATTTAATAAGACATTCTATCAATTTAAGGGCCCTTTCATAAAACGTCAACAATATGACGATCATATGTTGATGACATTTGAATTTGATTGGCAATAAATATATATGTTGATGTCTTTTGTAGTACTAATAAAATGTTTGTTGAATTACTTTGATTTTCGCAATATTTTGACAATTAAAAAATTTTCGAATTTTTGATTGGCGCATTAAAAATAATCGTAGTCAAAAAATATATACTAATAAATTGAAATACTACTTCAAAAGTTAAACATGTCAAAACAAAACAATGAACAATAAAAGAAACAACAAATTTCAACGAAGCCTTGATGATAAGGCTATACGCTTCTTTGACACCTAATTCTTAATTTTATGTCAGGCATTTATATTTAATATTACTTATTAGCTTCAAATTAAATAATATCGGATAGTAATTAAATTTTTACTTTACTTTTCAGTTCACCGATTGAAAAATTAATTATTTTTATTTACTTAAATTATTTACAAAAAATGTCACTTCAACGCTTTAAAGTTGTGCATTGTGCTTGAAAAATTTGATAGCTATGTTTTTTGACATTGTGCAATTTCTATGCTACATCATGTCTACGCTCATTGTGCCCAAGGCATTTATAAATTTGTCAGTTGAATCACCTTCATATTTTTGACGTTTTAGAAAAGTAGCAAGAAATTTCTTTGGATTCATAATTAATTTGATTACACTAGTGACTTGAGATATTAACTGTCAAAAGTACTTAATGGACATGGAATTTATTTTGAAATGTAAGAAAAGTTGTCGAGCATTTACTGGTAGACCCACAAATACAAAAACACCAAATTATATAAAATTTTTTAATAATAGAAATTAATGTTTTAAAGAAATATATAGGGGAGTAAGAGCGGACGAGCGGGGGGGTGTGTTGGAAAACATAGAATAAAGGGCTGTTTTTTGTTTAATTATTATTTTTATTTTTTTTTTGAGATTTTTGATGGCAGAGAAAAGATTAAAATTCATGATATAAAAATTAAAAAACTGAAAAATAATTCTAGCAAAAAATTGGATAATTTTAAGCTTATATTCGTCGGTAGGTATTAGACAATCCCATTACAAAAACAAAAATACCCCAAAATAAAAAAAAAAATAATAATAATATAAAAAATATTTTAAAGACAGGAAGTTGAACCAGAAATATGAAAAACAAAAGTAAAATTGAAAGAAAATAAGCTAGGAAAAAATAAGAAAATTAAACGAAAATGAAAAAAACAAAACCAAAAAGAGTTTTTTGATTAAAACTTTTTTTCTGTTTTTTTTTATTTATTTTTCTTTTAACACAAAAAATGGTGCAAAAATTTTCTATTCATCATGTTCAACATAGGATAAAAATCTATGCTTTATTATAGGGATTCGTGAAAAGGGATTATTTTGTATATATTGAAGATAAACATTTTTCATTTTCTTTATGATGAAAATTGTTGTTGTAATTTTTCACTGTTTTTTTTTTGTTTTTTTCTCTTTTTTTCTTTTAAACTGATGAAGACAGACATCATCAAAAGATTATTCGGAAGCAATGACAAAACATTGCACGTACACATTTATTAAAAAAAAAAATTGTTTTTATTTTTGTTTTTGTTTTTTTTTTTTATTTAAGTTTACCTTGATATAATAACTGGTGAATGGTTATAATTCTAGTGATACTATTGGTGATATAACAAATTAAAGAGAAGGTATAAAAATAAACAAAGGGTTATAGATCGAGGCATTAAAAAAATTACTGGTTTAATAAACAAAATATATATATATACTATATCATATGTAATCCTATCGAATATTTAGCGAATTTCATATGACATCATATGACTATTATAGTTAAGGGGTATTTCAAAACTTTTTATTTCGATTCATTTTTTTTTTTTTTAAATTATGGAAAATGGAAATCTATAGTACATACACAAATTTGAATATCGATTTGATTTATCGAGTACAAAATCGAATGAAATTTTAAGTGTTCATAATTAAGTTTTTGAATATAAAGCACAATTAGACCTATTAAATTATGTATGTATGTGGAGAAATTAAAAATGAATTAATATTTAAACTATTATTGAGCATTTTAATGAAATGTATATGTAATAAATAAATAACCAGTAGTTTCCTTTTAATTTCACTAAAATTATTTATTTTTACAAATACCAGTATTTCGTTTACGACATGCAGACTTCTTTAGTGCTAGTACTCGACTAAAATTAATTGTTTTCATTTTGCCAACTTACTATTTCTGTAAAAAAAGTTCTATTACAAAACCTAGGTTCGCTTTAATCGCTTCGATATGACATATAATCTTTTTGAGATATTTTTAATTTAAATTTATTATTAATACATAGAGATCGGAATTGTAATAAAATGTATATAAGAATTTGGAATATAATATAGAGCAGTATTTGTATGATATTGGTTCAAGTATTTACAACTCTTTTTTTAAATTGTCATATATATATAATACACAAGAGTTGGCGAGACCTTGTCAACATGTAAAATAAATATTTCACACACTGAATAATGATGGCTATACTCATACCTTTAAACTCATTTTATTCATGCTTAAAAAATATTACATATTTTAAGCAAGGCTGGATTTTTAATAAAAAAAAATTTGAAAATGTTGCTAATAAATGCGTATTAGATTGCAAAAACTTTATAGTAGTGGATGTAGTGAGTCAAATGGGTTTGGTACGTAATCCCAAATCACAAAATCCCAATCACGAAATACCAAACACAAAATGATTTGGGATTTTGTATTTTGAAATTTCAAAATTTTGGGATTTTGAGACGTTCCCGGGTCTAATAACATATCATATAAAATTCATAGTATTGTAGCTGCGAGGAAATACAATTAAACTCTTTGTGGTATTGTAATATTCAATTTATCAAAATTTAACAGATATCCTAATTAAATGAATTATTTCATCTATAAATTGTTTATTGATTTTATTATATAAAAAATATTATTAAATTTTTTTTCAATTAATTTTAATTGTCTCCAAAAAAAAAATCCAAACATGAATTTTAAAAATTTTAAATGAAATTTGGTTGATTTTTATTTAAAAAACTTAAAATTTTCCTTTAAAATCAACTTAAAGTTTATTTTTTATTTATCGTAAATATTTTTTTTTTTTTTTAAATTTTAATTTTTATCCTGTTTTTTTTAAAAAAAAATTTTATTTTGTATTTTTAATATTAAAGTATAATGAGTTTTTCATTTTAAAGTTCTTTTATTTCATTCTTCGCTAAATTGCATTTTAAATTAATCTTGTGGATTTCTGCTTATTTTTTGTTTTTTCTTAAAATTATAAAAAAAATGGGGAAAAATAAATAAAAAAAAAAAAAATTCGATTTAAACAAAAAAAAAAAAAATGGCTTGACATAAATATTTGCCCCAAACATCCATACAATTTTTTATATTTTCATTCTTCCATTCTTAAAGTGAATTTTTAAAAAAAAAAAATGTTTTTACTTGTATTTCTTTTATATTTTTATTATTTTTTTTTTTTTAACTTTGAATTATTTATTCATTCTACTCTTCTGACTCTTATTCATTCTACTCTTCTGACTCTCTGATAGAGTTCTCTGCTTTATTCTAAAGTCCGAAAAAAACAAAAACTGAATATAAACCAAAAAAAAATATTAAAATTATACTTTTATTTTAGTTGATGATTTCCATAAGTTTTTTTTAAAGTTTTTTAAAAAAATACACGAAAAAAAAAGAGTTGAAAGATATTTTGTATCGTTAGTGTAATTGCAGTAGTTTATTTTAATTTTGAAAATTGAGTATTATTAATTCTGCAATTGAGTGAAAGATCATAATTTATGTTCTAATCAAACATTATTTTATGCGAAGACCATTAGACGATTAACATTTTACCAGATAATTAAGTCATAAGATTAATTTTATTAATTTTTAAACGAAAAACTTTATAACTCTTCTTAAGACTCTTTATGATTCGATTAATGACTCTTTATGACAATAAAATTACACATTTAGGGTATTTACAATAACTTTGTTATGGTTGTTTGGAAAAACATTTTGAATTAATCGAAACAATGTTAGTTCAAATCCCGCCCAGGTCAACACGCTTTAATAAGAAGGAGTACAGCTTTAAGCCCAGTGCTGTATAAACTCGATCAACATAGTGCTTTCTTAGCGAATATTTGTATTGCGAAATATAACAGTCAAATTCAATTAACGACCCTTAATTCTTTAACTCTTAAAATTCCCCAAATATTTTAATGAAAAAAACTTTATTATAAAAATTTCAAAAGAATTAAAGAATCAACAGTTAAAAGGAATGTTAAAATAAAAACGCTGGTACTTTTAAAAATACTTTTGTATAAACTGTAATGAGATGATAAGCTGCTAATCTTAACAATTATAATAGAATCGTTCTACTTTAAAACTATACACCCAAAAAAAAAAAAAGAAAAAAAAAAAAACTTTTGTTAAAACTTTTAAAAGAATTTCTGCGCAATATTTTTATATGTTAGTTTTTAAAGTTAAATTTCTTTTGTATATAAACTTTTAATATTTTGAAGAAAGATGACTGAATAACAGTAGGAATGTTTTATATGAAAAAATTTGAAGTTTATCAAATATTAAAAAAAACGAGGAAGAGTGTAGTAGAGTAGACTGTGTCAACTCTGGGATACCCGTATGACCGTATCATACACATTATATCAACCGGTTAATTACTTTTTATTAAGTGTAGTGGAATACTCATATGAAAGAAGGAGTTGTATGGCAACTACTTGAACCCACTCCACTAGACCAACCAAATATAGCTGTAACTTTGGCCATTACACTAAACTATTTTTAGCAAAATTTCAGACACCCAGCTTAATTACGTGGAGAGTAATGCTCATATAAAATAAGAAGTTGTATGGCAACTACTCGAACCCACTCCACTAGACCACCCAAATTTTGCAGAAACTTTGGCCATTACACTAAACTATTTTTGGCAAAATTTCAGACACCCAACTTCAATAGGTATAGAACAATGCTCATATAAAATAAGAAGTTGTATGGCAGCTACCCGAACCCATGGATTAAAATGGCTAGATTTAAATAGCAATGAGGGCTATTGCAAAAAAACGAATCCTAGCTCCTTTAATTTTTGAGTTATCGTGTGGACGGACATACATAGCTAAATCATTTTATTTTTCGATTCTGATCCGATCCATACACTTTAGTCTATATCTATCCCCCCCTCCTTCTCTGCGTCAAAAACGTAATGGCAAATTTATTATACCCTTTGACTATATAGTCATACGGGTATAAAAAACAAAACACAATGAACGCGAATACACAAAAGTTTTTTAAAATAAAAGTTTTTAACTTGAACGTTTTTTATACTCTATGTATGGTATAATTTCGGGCTTTTGTATCTTATTTTTATCCTTTATCCTATAGTTAAAACGCGACTTATATATGTATACTGTATTAATTTCTTATTATGTTATATTATGTATGTTATGTTGATAACAAAAAATAAAACTTAAAATAGTATAAAGTTTTTCAACTATTTTATTTTACTTTCCTTTCCCATCCTTTTAATCTTGAAGCATTTTGGTAGTGCTCTTTGTATGTGCATTATATAACTTATTCTATATATATATGAATGTGTATATATACAAAAACAGGATGGATATAGTTTGATAATAATATTTCTCTGAAGGAATTGAAGGTATTATATTTGCGTCCTGCTTTTTTTTTTCTTTTGCTTTTTTTTTTTGAAAAAAAAAAATTATTTTAATATTTTTGTAATAGTATGAGAACCTATGTTCAAAAGTTATACTAAATTTGTGATTACGTTTGTGACGCTTTAAAGGAGGGAGGAAACAGGTATAGAATTAAGTATAAGGATTAGAACAGTATATTAAAAAATGAGTCGGCTTGGCTTTGTGTGACCGTCCGTGCGATAAATCAAAAACTAAAGGAGCTGGGACTCTGAAATTTTACCACACAGATTCGAGTAGCAGCTGTGCAACTTCAGTTTTTATATTACCACAACTTAAAATATCTAATAAATCTGTAGTATGTCAAATTATACCAAAAATAATAATAGTTTAATGCCCAATGTCTATACAAAATATAATTGGTCTAGGGCACGATGTTGTGATTATGTTTATGTTATTTTGATGCGGGTATCCTAGAATAGACAAAATCAACTCTACTCTCCGTTTGTATTAGAGATGCTGGAGTGATGAGGAAAATTTTTTTTTTGTCTTTTCGTTACTTTGGGGCAAAAACCAAAAACTAAAAAAAATTGTCTATGAACCAAAAAATAAAAACTTTATGACTCTTCGTAATTTTATATTTAAATTAGGGTCATGATAAATTATGATAACTCTGAGGGGTAATTCTTATGATTTGAACAAATTTAGTTCAAAAACAAATAGAATTTTTTTTTTCTCATTTTTTTTTTTTTTTTATTGAGTTTTAGTTTTAAGTCTTTTGTTTTATTTTTTTCGATTATGGATAAGAACTTAACATTTTGTATTAATATTTTTTAAAGTTTTTTTTGAATTTTATATATTTACTACGTTTTAGTTTAAAAATTTTTTTTAAATTATGCTTTTTTGTTAATTATTTATATATATATATCAATAGTAAATATGTATTTATGTATAAAAAACATAAGTTCAGTATGAACATACAGGATGTGTAAAATTAGAATGAGGATCTAAAAACCGAAGAGAATATTTGGGTCAGAGAGGAATTACCTCGAACACAGCAAGATTCCAATAGTTTATGTAAGGAATATCGAAGAATATTAAATCATATTTTTTTTTAATCTTGTGTTTCCTAATTCCGCGTTTTTCTGTATTTTTGAAAAATCACACAAAAATGTTGAATTGTAAAATATACAAGAATTATTTTGAACGATTTGAATTTGTAAAATATCCATAGAGACCAACTAGCTTTGGCTTAAAAGTTTGATATAAAACTAGGATTTCAATAAATATTTTTGGGCGGGTTATGGGGCAACGACCCGATTACTTTATTTTTAATATTGGAATAAAGAAATTAGAAGGGATTTTAGAACTGGATACAAAATCAAGGTATATGAATACTTATATATTGTTAAATAGGTGAAAAAGTTCAAATATAAATTGTCCTTTAATGCCTAACTCTAATTATGATTTTTACTTTACATATTAAGTATATTTCAATTTGTTTTTGCAACTTAGAGAAAAGCTAAGGTAGCTTTTATTGTCCTTAAAAAGTTTTTAATATTTATAACTTTTGAATTGTAAGTTTAAAACTTTTGTTTGTTTGTCTTTTTTAGATAAACTTCTTTGTTTCTGTTAAATGTTATTTATTGTAAAAGAAGTTCTTAATGTAAAGTTTATTCGAAAATGTTAATTCTAAAAATAGTTTTTAAATGTTAATGTTATAAAAAATTTTTAGCTGTTAAATGTTATAATTATATTGAAATTTAATACATATTTGATCACTAATTTTTAACATTTTAAATGAAAAATAAAAAACCTTCAGTCTTAGTCAGTAGCTGAAGATGACATGTTTATGTCGAAATGCATTCTGCAGTTTAATAAATAATGTTTGATAAATAACTTTGGAAAGTTTTTTATTTCATTAATATTATCTAATATAGTTTATTAAAAAGATTAGTAAAATCAAAAATTGGTGGAAAAAAGATTTATTAAGAAATTTATTATAAATTTTTTACAATTTAAGTTCATATATATATTGATTTTACGGAATTGTTCATAATCATATTTAAATATTTAAAACTTTTTTTTAAATTAAATATTAATATAATTTCATAATTAAATAATAATTAAAACCTATAAATACGATGCGATTACAACCCTGTTACTTATTAAGAATATATAGAGTTTAGAAGTTTTAAATAATTCTGTTAAACTTTTGCTTCTTAATAGACTATTCTTAAATCAAATTATTTAGATAGGGATTATAGGGTTATTAAATTACTTTCCTATTCTTTTAACATTTTCATTATATCCCCAACAGATTTATTTCTTTATATACCAATAATATATTTTCAACGTTTTATATTTTTATTATCCAATTTTATTTTTCTTCTTCATATTTACAAGTATTAGTAAAAACGGATATTTTTAATTTAACTCCTGTTGATTATAATGTCCTAATAAAAGAAAAAGCAAAACTATAATAAAAACTTTATTAAACTTTTCGTATACCTATACTTATATAATTTTGTCGAATTTTTCCCAAAAGACAAAAAGTAAATAAAATTCATAAATTTCATCATGCTAATAAATAAATAAATAATCATATGTCCTTTTGATTACATTGTATTCATCAATTTATTCCATATACATATATAGTTTTTTTTTTTTGATTTTATGTTTTCTTTTCTTTATTTTTTTTTTCTACTCAGATCTTTAATAAAAGTTTTTAACAAAATACTAAAATATTAATAGAAAATCATAAAATAGAAAAACATAATCATAAAAAATAGAATTGCAAGTGTATTCCAAAGTATCTATAATAACAATGTAATGAACATTTTTTTTTGTCTACTATAAAACCATGGTGGAGACTGAGGAACCAAAACCAAAGCAACAAAACCATAAGAAAATTTATTTTCATCTTAAAGAAAAATAAATAAAAATTAATTTGTATCTATTAAATAATAATGGTGGATCATGAATATCCGCTTGCCGTTCAAAAAATTTCCAAAAAAACTTTTTAGAAATATTTTTTTACGCACTTATTTATTTTAGTACAAAAAGGTTATCAGGCATAACGTCCTAAAGTCATTTACCAATAAAAGCGGTTTTTTTTTATTTAATGAGGGGCAAATGTAAATTCTAAAGTTCCAAATTGTAAACGTATGGAGCTCCTTTAGATATCGTGCGGGTTTAACGCACTAAAACCACGACCCTTTTTTAAAGCTTAGGTTAAGACATGTCATAAAGTACAGTTTAGCTTCGAGGATAAAAATTTGAATGGATTTTTTGGAATTGGATTAAGGAATTACACCTAATTCTTTTTTTACGCGATAGATACGTTCCGCGAAAATGCGCGTTTTCTGTTAATAAAATTTGATTTTGGAATTTCAAATCGTTTTAAATCAAATATTATCGCGTTGTTTTGCATCGCGTCATTTCAAATTCTAACGCGTAAAAAGAGAATTGAAACATTTTTTCAAAACTGCGTTACTTTAAATTAGCGTAAAATGACGAAATTACGGGTATAGGGAGGGTTCTTGGATTATGGAAGATTTAGAGAAATTAGACATGGGAAAAATGGGTTTTCTTAAATTTTTCGAAATTGTACACATATACTCGTACATTATCAAGTTTACGGAACGCTTTTTATGAGATATAGTTCCATATGATCGATGAGCGCATAGCAAATAAATTTCAATAATTCAACTGTGTAGGAATGATTGAGCCTCTTTTGCTCTCTTTGTTTACCGTTGGAAAATTTCAAGTCTGGATGTAACTAGAACCTAGTTTACTGTTACATTGATTTTAATTATAATTTTAAGCAACATTTTTTATTACTTATATGTATATATATACCGTGCAAAACCGCAATATTTAGATTTAAAGCATATTATTTGTTTTTTTATTTTTAAAATCTTTTCATAATTACTTTTTCAACTATTTCTCACACTTCATCTCTTGTATACTTTTATTTTCCACTTGACATGTCATCATTTTTATTTTCTACAAAAAAATTTTTTTTCTAGTTTTCTTTTAATTTTTTTAATTTTTTTTGTTTATTTTTTGGTTTTTCTTTTATATAAACACATAAAAATTATATAGGCAAAATAAATATGTATATAATGTACTATGTATAGACAGAAGAAAATATTTTTAATGAAACAGTATATATGTGAAAAAAATTTTTATCCAACAATGAAATAAATGTCAAAATATTTATATTTTCTTGTCAAAATAAACAATTTAACAAAGAAGGAAGGAATTTTTTGTGTAATATAAAATTTTCATCTGGGTTCGGATTTTTTTTTTACAATCTTATTTTATTTTATTAAAACTTTTTCTTTTTGGTTGTATCTAGAATCAATCATCTTTTAAGATTTTGTGAAACTTTTATAGTAACAACGTCATCTAAAAGCGAAAAAATAGGTTGTGATAAAAACAAAAGGTTTTTAAAAAAGTACATTTCCTAAACTACGGACCTTTTCATACAGAGTTTGGGGTAAAATATATTAAATAATTAAAAATGGTTGAATAATATTGAAATCCATATTTGGAATATTATAAGTCCCATGTAATCAGGAAAATCTGTTAACATGTGTTGAAAAATAATGTTGAAGCTTCAGTATTAACAATTTGGGAAATAAATGACTGTGTAAAAGTGACTGGTTTTTAAAAATAATTAAATAAGAAATAAGCTTCCAGCTTCTGGGAACTTAATTATGCTTTGCACCAAATTTGGAATTTTTTCTTAGATTTTATTATATATGCAAAATAGTTAAAAAATTAAGAGACGCTTTTCTGAGAACACACTTTAAATTTAAGAATTTGTAAAAATTGAGTTTTGCACAATGTATGGCAACGCTTTTATTTCAAATGATGCAGAATTTTTGTCAATACACAAACGAACGGACAGACGGACAGAGTAGAAATGTATAGGCACATTTTGTCAAAACTTTTTTTTTCAAAATATGCTAAAAATAAGAAAAACAATAACATATCATTTGTTTTGACGGCTAGCCACCCACTAATTTTGTATTGATGAATTGCAAAAAAAAAAACAAACCAAATATTATTAAAACCTAAAACACCAACGAAGAAATAAAAGACCTCCAAAAGTTTCAGGAAATCAATGGGGAATAAAATAGCAAACAAAAAAAAAAAAGGAAAACAAATTCTTTGAATACCAAATTTTTAGGATTTTTCGGTTATTTCCCCCCCCCTATCAAAAATAAATTTTCATTTTTTTCTTATATATCATTTTATGTATTAAAAATGATGATAATGATAAATATATGATTATCATGATAATGATGATGATGATGATAATGATGATTGGTTTACTATCATAAATAAAAGAATCAAAAATAAATATTATATATTTATGTATATTCTATCTCTTTTTATCATAAAATAATTTTTTATATATTATGTCTTCAATAATTTGTAAATTTGTTTTTTACTTTTTTTATTTCTTATGTATGTTTGTATATATATATGTATATGTTTTGTTGAAATATTTTAATAAAAATAAGGATAATGATGACGTATTGATTATATATTGATGATTATTTGAGTTGTAAGTTTTCAAAGTTTATTAGAAAAAAAATTACAAAACTTTTTACATGTTATTTGGCTAATTAATAATTACAACATTTTTCTGTTTATTCAATTAAAAGTTACTTTATAAAAGTAATTAATTGGAAGTTAGAAAGTTAATTAATAATAATAAATTATAAGCGAATAAAATGTATCAATTGAAAATGAAATTCAGAAGAAAAACTCACAATTGTCATGTGATGTTAAAATAGATTTTATCTGACAAATGGCGTAGTGGTTAAGATGTCGACCTTTCATGTTGAAGGGCTCGGACTCAAACACCGGTCAGATCATATCTAATAAAAAAATATCGTAAAATTGTTTAATTATATCGTAACTAGCTGTTGGCCCGTCACAGAATGACGGAAGGTCAATTGAAAGAAGAACTTTTTCTAATTAAGAACTATTTCTAATTTCATTATGTACATTATGTTAAAAGTATCTCAAATAATATTGCAACCGTTACATTTTGTATAACGCATATTATGCTTCGATTTTAGTAATAGATGCACAGAAAATAAAGAAATGACTCATATAATTTCTTGAAGTATCTTAAAAACTTAGTTATATAAAATAAGTTAGTAAGTCTATTTTTGCAATTTTTTTTATGTTTCGTATTTTATAAAATGTGGGAGTCGTTAGTTCAAATCTCTTCTTGGTCTAATTTTTTTTTAATTTTAATTAATTTTTTTTTTATTTAAGTGCGTACGTGCTTAAATAAATTAAATTAAATAAATTAGTAAAAGATTTTAAATTTTTTTATAAGTTTATTCTGTTTCAATAATGATCTATTTCTCCATCTATTAATGTTTTGTATATAAATTTTTAAAAAATGTTGCTATACATTATATATTGTTTCCTTTGTTTAGATTCAAATCGAAATCCTTGTTTGTTGCTAACATTCTATAATGTACATCTTTAACTTAACATGCTCAATTATGTATCTATAATTTATATGTACGTAAAATTGTATTAAATAAATGTTGAAATTTAAATTAAATTTTGCATTATCAAATTCAAATTATAAATTTTATTTGGAATTTTTTCAATATACCTAATTTACTTTAAAAACAATTTATTTTGTGTGGCTTCTATGGTGCATTGAGCTCAGGTATTGTATACCCGAAACCACTTGCCCAAAGTCCAAACTTAACACCATTTTCTTCCATTTTTAACTTTTTTTAAATTGTAAAATATTTAAAAGATTATGAAGGAAACATGAAGGGATGGGAGATAGATGAGGGAGAGTTAAGAGGGAGATGTGGGAAACTTTGAAATTAATTTGACACATTGCTTGATGTTTTATTTGCTTAAGCAAAGCAAGCAATGCATCAAAGCGAATAATTAAACTTTCTACACAAATATTCATGTGAAGCATAGTCTTCTTAATTTTTTTTTACAAAATGTTTTTCTATTTAATTAAAATTTCCAGAAAATCATCTGTGATTTTTAAAGCTGAAATGAATTTATTCATATAGTAATAAATAAATTTTATTTCATCAAAAATTTTTTTTTTTTATTAAAAATAAATAAAATATTTTTTGGCCTGCTTATGATAATTTTGGATATTTTATTTTCTAAAATAAAACACATCCAACAAAACATTAATATTTTATTTTTTTATAATTGAACACATCCAACAAAACACATTTAATTGAATGCGTTTGTTACACCTCATTCTAAACAAATATATTTATAATAATAATAATAATAGTTCATATCGTAATATAAAATAAGATATTATTTAAAATATATATATATATATATATATATATATCTATAGCAGTGGTAGAGGAAATAAAAAATTAAAATGGATTTAAGACAAACTTGAACCAAATTTCGACTACGGGAAGTAGATTTTAACTGTATGAAATACTATTTCAAATTACTTTACTAATGGAAAAAGATAGTATGTTGACTTGATCCAACAATAACCGAGCTGTCAAATTAGAATTAGATTAAGATTATTTTTGTGAAAGTGAAAAACAAGCACTGGCAATATGTTAAAAGTTCCCGGAACACTTATGACTCGAAAAATAAACCAAAAGTCCCTGAGGAAATATTTAAAAAATTCAGTATCAAGTCAATTGATTATTTTCAATATTTTTAAAAATATTAAAAAATAATATAAAGTAGAATAAGGTCATATTGAAAATCGAGAAATTCCCCTTTTTCAAAAATTAAAAATTTATTAATTTAAAAATTTTTTAATCTTTCATAGATGCATTCATAAATACTTTCAAAATATAAAGGAGAGGTATGTCTCGTATTTTAAGGGACTTTTGATTTACTAATCGGTATCATAATTTGTCGGGGACTTTTGCCTTCAACTTTCTTTAATATTCTTTCATCATTCATTAGTAACCAACCTATAGTATAAATTTCATCAAAATAGTATCATTATTTTTTAAGCTATTCAGGCGTACAGAAGAACATCGCTAATTCGATTTAGGTGATGACGTGACGCTAACATATATATATATAATGTGGTTAAAAACACCGCACCAAAGATAATATACCACTATATCTAATTTAAGTGCAGGGTAACTTTGGAAGAAATTGTCATCCTATACATGTACAATTTATCTACACTTGTACATTCAATATCTGTTTTTAATATTAAATAATCATTTTATTTTTGTTTTTTTTTTATTATAATTTTGGCATTTTGAATATTAAATTGAATGAAAAATGCTTACATCCTTGAAAACAAAAAACAACACAAAAAAAAAAAAAAAAAACGAAAAATAAGCATACAGAAAAATACAAATCCAAATATTAAAATTAATGAGGTATCCTATAAAATCAGATAGATAATTTTATATGCCCAATTTTTTTTTTTTTCATTTTTGTTTTTGTTTTTGTTTTTTGATACCTTTTATCTAAGGATGTATATATATATATATATGTAGTTCAATAAACTGTAAATAATATTTTAAATTTAAAGAAGGACTTTTTTTTTTAATAAAGGGTGCTCAAAATTGAGGTATCATTTTAATTTTAATAAAAACAGACTTTTTTTTTGAAATACTTATTAAATATGCAATCTTCCAATTTTTTACCAAAATTCTGAATCACGTTGTTCAATAAACTGTTCTCAATGGTTGAAATCTGTTCGATAATGTTGTTTTTAAGCTCTTGAATTGTTGTGGGATTATTGCTGTACACTTTCGATTTCACAAAACCCCACAAAAAAAAAAATCCAATTTAAAAAAAAGTTATCAACCATCAGCTTGATGGCACGATTTGTTGGAGCATTTTCTCTACCAAATTTTGTTCGAAATTTCCTAATTACATCTTGAAAACTTTTACCATTTTCAAAAAATGTTGTAATAACAAAAACACGTTGTTCCTTCGTGTAACGTTCCATATTAACTAACCGGAATGTATTTAGAATATACCTAAAGAAACCTCGTATAAAAATTCCAGGTAGAAAAAAAATGGCGACAAAATCAAAATGATACCTCAATTTTGAACACCCTATATTTGAATTTATTTCACTATATGATGTACAGTATGTTTCAAAAGAGGTTGAACAACAATTTAAAAAAGATATACGTAACATATGTTATGACTATTTCAAAATGTCTTCTTTGAAATTTTTATGTTGTAAAAAATTCGAATATAAAAATCCCGCACTTTACCAACATCAAACCAATTTTTTTATAATTATATGTGGTTGAATAATATAGATATGACAAAGATAAAGCATTTAAAACGAAGAAGGTCTTTCAAATTATAGAAACTTTTCAGATTTAAATTCAACTCTAAAATTTAAAAATCATTTTTTTCAATAAACATTTTGCTGGAATAGTGGTTAGAGTGCAAACCTGTTGTTTAATGGCTCTCGTATTCGAATCTGAGTAAAAGTGAAAGAAAAAATAACTATGATGAACCTTTTTTTTCGTTTCAGCTAACATTACACATTGTTAAAATTGTTTTTATGACTAATATAATCGTTAGATTTGACTTGAGTTAACAAATGAGATTTTTGTATAAAAGCATGTCTCTTTGAGATATGAGTAAAAAAACTTTATCCAATTTTTATAATAATAATTTTTACATTTTAAATAATAAATTAATAAATTTAATAAAATAGATTAGATATGATTTTTTATACCGCTCTGTTTCTTTCTCTTTTTTTTATTTTTATATAATCATCATTTACAAGGGTTTCGGCTTCGGTTTTTTTTTATGCACATTGAACCACATCGCATTTGTTTCATATCGAAATTTAATTATAAAGAAATCTTTAAACAGCAACATTAGAAATCCATATCAATATTTATATACTTATTACTGTTTATCAAAAAAAACAACACATGAGAAAAGAAAAAAAAATGTAGGTAACTACAATCAAAGGAAATCCTTTTGTTCAGTTCCCGTTATAATATAATATATACATACATATATATATATATATATATATAACATATATATACCTACCAATTTTTTTTTTTTATTATTTATTCGAATATCAACTGAACGAAATATTAAAAAAATATAACAAAGATAACATCAGATGATTACGACGTGATCTCTTTATAACTCCGTTATTAAAAACAGTTATTTTCCAAAATCGAATATTTGTGTAAATATGATATGTATATATAAATTTTTTTATTTTCTTTTTTTGTTGTATTTCTTTACTTTTTATCAAAATCTATATTCTTGTATACCTACGTAGATATATATGTATGTATTATACACATACAGTGTTGCCACTTGAAAATTTTCAATATGGTCAAATTTGACAGTTTGATTGGACAACATTTTAAAAAATTCAGTCAAAAAATCCAGTCAAAAGTTTTTAGTATAAAATACTGTCAAAAAATCGATCAAAATAAAAATTTTATTAAGAAAGACTTAAAATTAAATATGTACCTATAATGAAACATGTTCATAATTAATTTCTTTTTTTAGGTTGATGTATCGTTGAGCGTTGCTTTTTATAAATTTGCAATATCCAATTTAACTAATGATGATTTTGATTTGGCATCTATAAAGTTGTAAAATATTTATTTCAAAATATCAAATGAAACAATAAAACCAAAAAAATTCTATATAACTGACTATATATAAATAAATCTTATTGCACTTGTGTGTAATATGTACATATATAACAAAAAAATATATATTATCAAAACAAACGAATACAAAAATTTCATCCATAAAGGATAATGTGGATGACGCATATTCGTGGGAAAAACGAATATTTTTAAAAATATTTTAAATTTTTACGAAACGAAATTATGTCAAAAGCGGTCAAATAAAAAAATAAATCAGTCAAAATATTTCGAGTTTTTTCCCGGTCAAAGAATATTTTTTCCAGTCAAATTTTACCGGAATATTGTCAAAATGGCATCACTGCACACATATGCATATATACCTATATTTGATTGGAACCTTTTATAAAAGAATTGTAATGAACCTTATATGTATTTCATATCAAAATACTAGGATTCATATTGTATATGAATGAATGAGCTTATAATTTCAATATATTTATATATGTATATTCAATGTAATTATATAATATATTATATTAACTATAAATATAATATATATGTGTACACAATATTATGTTATCCAGTGTTGTATGAAAAAGAAATTTTGATACAGCAACATGAAAAAAAAAGACATTTTCTCTTATGATTTGATCTTTTAGAATAAATATTATATACAGTACAGTATACACAGTTTATAACATTCCTATTAAAATTAAATTAAAATTTTGTTAAAATGTTATAAAAAAAAATTATATTATTTAAATAATTTGCTTGTTATTCGCAAAATAAAAAAAAAAAATACTCCCAAATGAAAAATTTAAACTAAACTATCCGTATTGACACATAAATTATAGATAAAAATGAATTATAATAAGAATTTGAAAAACCTCCTTCCAAACATAGGGTTCTTATACCCAACAGAAAGTTCTCTTATGTGTTTTAATCAAAACTTGTAGAGCCCAATACGACTTGATAAGATTATAGGCGTATATAAATTAAAAAATTCCTCATACAATATTACAAAACTATCCAAGAACTGTATAGTTCTAGATACTAGGACTAGAAAAATTCCAATGTTAGATATCTGATCGATACTTCTGAGCCCACATAGCTTCTTTGTTTCTCAGAAACTATTTATAACGGCCATATAATTTTCTTAGAAGATGAAAACTGAAAAATTATACATACTTGCGCTAATTATACATATACTTGCGCCACATTTATTTACAGAAATTTAAGTTACCTTAAAAGTATTGCTCCATTTCTGTGTGTCTATTCGTTTTTCCGAATTTACATTACATTTGGAATTACATAGTTAACTGTTTAATTAACCATTTAAAAAAAAACGAAACCTGAAAGCCTGAGAAAGAACCACTGACTGTACTATCTAACCTTATTCATATCACTTTATTAAAATGTAATTTTTTTTTTTTAAATGAAAATTAATCAAAATGAAATATTTTGTTGCTGAAACACATTTAATATATAGAAACATAAGAAACATATCATATTGGTTTTTAATTTTCACGAGCGAGAAGCGAGCGCAGAACTACATGACTATTTGTTAGCAGAAAATTCCCTACACTCGCTGGTTTAATTTTTGAGGCCATTTTATGTCTAATATTTTAATTTTCACCTAAATATATATACATAATATGCACAAGTGACTGCGAGAGACAAATGATGAGTGCTATTTTTAAGAATTTTCATAAAAGCCTGCACCTAGATTCTATCCTACTTTCAAAAATTTTTTAAATCACAACTTCTTACTGACTTTTTAATTTTCATTGATTTAAAGAAACTTTTGTTTTAAGTCATATTATGAATTTTATATATAGGTACTATATATTAGTATATTTATATATATATGCATATAAATTATATATATGTATATAAAATGAATATGTACTTGTATTTTTATAATTCAGCTCAATAATTTAACACGTGCTCAAATAAAAATGTTCTGCTAAAGCAGATAAAAAAGAAAATAAAAAACAAAACTAGAAGATTTTATACGAAATGAGTATAATAAAATGCATATATGTATGTATATTTCATGTTTATTTCAAATATTGTATATTGCAATATCTTAAGATATTTATTTGAGAAAATTTTGCACAACCATTATACCGTTGTTGCATAATAAAATCATCATTATCAATGCTATCGTGAAATGGATCATCATTTAAAGTAAAAACGAGGAAGAGTGTAGAAGAGTAGACTATGCCAACTCAACTATATAGTCATACGGGTATAAAAAAAAAATTGTCACGATATTTTTTACGATATTTAATATGACTTTTAGAAAATGTTTTTTTAATTTTCTTTTTTTTTTTGTCAATTTCAAATGGAAAAGTTTTTCTTTTGAAATGGAAAAGCTGGTTGTTTCGTATTTAAACGAATGTATTAATCCAAAATAAGTTTTTTTTTGTGATATAGGTATCAATTTAAATTTCAAGTAACATAAATATCAGATACATTATGTATGTAATAGATTGAAAAAAATTTTGTTTATTAAATATTTTGTTAATATTAAGGAAATTTTATTCACAAATTCGCCGGCTCGGGTTCTGCGAAAGGTCCCGGATTCGATCCCTGGCTGGGTAAACTCAATAAATAAGATATAACAACATGAAATTATATAAAAATAGCTTATAATTAAATGTCTATCAGCTGGCCCATACATCTATTTGGAAAAAGGTCCCAAAATTGCGTGCAAATATTTATAATTATACGTAATTAATAAATAAATAAATAAATGTTCACAAATAACTTTACGTTTTTTTTGTTTACTTTAAATTATTCAGATTTAGTGCAGTATTAAAAATCATTCTTCAATTTTAAAAAAACCTTTTTTTCAGTTTTTGGCCCCTTAAAGCTCCTAAACAGCAACCGAACATATTTTTTTAAATGACTCTTACTTATTTCCAATAGAATCAAGCTTCTCTCAAAATTTCAAAATTTCTAACTTAAAACGTTTGGAAGATGTATAGTCAAAAGTTCATTTTCGTATAACGGTAAATTTAAATATCATATGATAAAATTATATATTTATTTTATATTTTATAAAACTTTATTAAAGCACCTGTAGTTTTGTGTCTCCAGATTAAAGAATTACCTAATATACAACCAATGTTATTAGAATTTAAATTTGGGGCTTTTCGTATTTTGGGAAACTATAACTCTGTATCAGATAAAACTACAGAAAAGTAGTTCTTTGAAGTTGCTACATCTATCTGGAGTTAAAATTTGAATGCTTTATTTAAAACAATGTACAAATTCTGTGAAAACTATAAAGACAAACATACAGTACAGGCGGACAGAATAAAATTTATAGATAAACTTTCACAAATTCTTTTAAATTGACTCTATTATAAAATAAACACAATTTTTTTAATCAACTGAATGCCTTTTTTTTGTAAATTAGTTGAAAAAAAAAACTCATATCCTATAGACTATTAATCTAGTTACATTGTTTAACTTTTTAATAAATATGTATATTAAATGTTTTTTTTTAATTTACTCCAATGTTTAATTAAATTTGTTTACTATTACAAAACATTTTTTTGTTGTGCAATAAGTTTATTATTAACTTTTTTTTTTTAATACAAATAATAATTAATATTCATTGTGCCATAAGTCAATTTTTTAATAAATACTTCAAAAATATGCCACTTTAAAAATTTAAAAATAAAACGTATTCAAATTTTTAATCAATAAATTAATTCACAATTTGCAATATAGTTTTTGAATATATTATTAAATTATTATAAAAATTTTATTTATTTATTTTTTTTTTTTTTATTTACAGGTAAGTTTTTCGATTAAATTGTAAAAATTTCTACAAGTTGTATGCAAATTGTAGCCATTTTTACAAAACATGTTTTGATGGTAGACGATTGGGATTCGAATGCGGTAAAATTTGAATTTTGAACTGAAATGAAGGGTACATTATTAAAAATTTATACCATTATTTTATTTTCAATAATTTAACAAATTTGTTTTATTAAAAATTCTTAAATAATTTACTTATAAAAAAATATGTGTAAAATTTTAACTCAATTATGAATAATTTTATTTCAACAATTTAATTTTTTTAAAAAAAATCCTGGCGTATTAAATTTTTTATAAACTTACACACATACATACATATATTTAATAGGTTTGATCTCGACAAATGGACAAAAATGGCTGAATTTCAATAGCGATGACGGCTATTGCCAAAAAACGATTTTGCGAAAACTTCAAAATCCTAGCTCTTTTATTTTTTGAGTTATCGTGCGGACGGACGAACGGACATACATACCAAAATAATTTTATTTTTCAATTCTGATCCGATCCCTACACTTGAGTCTATATCATGTCTACAATGAAGTTTTATTGCAGCCACTTGAATCTCTAACACTTGAAAAAAAAGAAAAACTTTATGAAGATGTTGGCCGGCATACTAAAAAAAATTTCGACAAAGTTTCAGAAGCACATCTAAATTAAATCTTGAGTTATGAATATATTAAATAAAGAAATTGTATGCCAGCTACCCAAACACATTGAACTAGATTAACCAAATGTTATGCAAACATTGTTAATAAAACTAATTCCGAATTTTGACAAAATTCGAGATCCCCAACTTCAATTAATCTACTTGTAACTACAATACAGTTATGCATATATAAAATTAAAAAGTTGAATAGCAGTTACTTGAATGCACTGAACAAACCTACAGCAAAACTAAATAAATACAATTTTATTTTTTTAAAATTTGAGAGTCCTAGCACTTTTAGTTTTTTTTTTAAGTTATCGTTTGAACGGACGGACGAACACACATTTCTGAATCGACTTAATGTTCGATCCTAATTCAAATCATACACTTGGACAACATGATTTCAAATTAAAATTACTTATTCATAGAAATACATTTTGTATTATTTATGTATGTATAATAAAAAAATTAAATTTTAAAACAACAATATAATATGCAGTTCCTTTGAAATTTTAAGAAATTTAAATTCAAAAAAATTTTAATAAATTTAAAAAAAATAGAATTAGACTAAAAAAAAATTAAAAAAAAAATTTCCTTCGAGCCGGATTTGAACCAGCGACCTATGGATTTCTGTTAATATTATTGTTCATCTACAGTCCACCGCTCTACCAACTGAGCTATCGAAGGGATGATGATCATGTTGGTATTTTACAAATTACAGTACTGTGTAATTTTATTTAACAAAAACTCAATGAGAAAAGGTTTATTTATAGTTACTTTCACTCAAAAATTGGGAATGTATTTTTGTTACAAATGTGTTGGTAAGTTTGAGTTGAAATTTGATTATTAGAAGAAAAACAAAATTTTTTTTTCAATTCTCTTTAACTAAAAAGAAATAGGTAATGATTAAATAAATGACGATTATGTTATTTTGAAAGCTTTATTTTGTCTACTTTTAAAAAATCCACTTCTTTTTTATGTCTTTTTTATTAAAAATAAAAAAACTTATCAGATTTTATTACTACTTGATAATAATTCTTGGTTTTTTTAAATAAACATTTTCTTAATTATCTTGTTGGTCAAAATTTTAATTATTCGTTATTTGCGGTAGGCTGCTACCTATTCGAAAAAAATAGAAAGAGAAGAAATATATCAAATTATTAAAATTTCGTTCAATAAAATGAATTCGATTGAAGCAATTCCATATTTGATTCAAGTCAACTTTTAAAAAAGAGTTTTAAAAAGTAGATTAGAGAATCTTAAATAATTTTATATTATAAATACCTACATTTTAAGTATTTACCTAGGTCTGTTAGAAAAAAATTATAATAATTAGTACCTATACCTAAACATGTATACCCAATATTATATTCATTATATAATATTGGGTATTATATTTTGAACAACCTCACCTCCAGAGTCGATCTAATTATGTCCGCCCGTTCGATAGACTCAAAATAAACCAATAAAAATGATAACAAAAAAAAAATGGAACCTTTAAATTGGATACAAGGGTCTTTCTTTCCATATCTCTTGTGTCCCAAAAGTTTTAAATGAATTAGAGTAATAATTTGGGGAACTAACGTACGCTTCTCAAAACTTAAAAGCATATATCTTCGAAATAAATAAAAACTTGATATTTGGTACATGGGGGTTTTGTCCTGTTAATATTATATGTTATTAAGGTTAGTGATGGATTATAGTGATGGCTCAGGTATCTCAGACACACCTTGCAAGATCCAACAAGCAAATCTTCGAAATTGATAGGAAATTGAAATTTGGTATAAGACTGTTATATTCTGTTTTCTTAATCTTCCTAAAATCTGAGATGAATTGAAGTGGGGCCTGGGGGTTTGTGTAATTGTCACGGTCATCGCAAAACCAAACAAAGATTTGTCGTAATTTCCTAAATAAAATTATATAATGATTTGAAATTTAAATTGAATTTTACAGGTGTAGGGTCGGTTATCACTATTTACTATTTTTTGATTACTTGTTTGTTTTTTTATTACTTCTTATGTACGAGTACTTATAATTACATTTTCATATCTGAATTTTTATAAGGTCTTTTCACATTCTTTTTGTTTTCTTGTTCTTTTTTTTTCGACTACTGATTACCTTTCTTTTGAACATCAAATAAAATAACAATAAAGGAGAATTGTATTGGAGAGGTACAGGTAACTAATAACACCTGGCTATAAAGTAGAAGCAATTAAATACAGCAAATGACAATAGTAAAGGTTACCTAAATTTTAAAATGAAGGAAAAAATCAACGTTTGACAGTGATTAGACTTTCGGATTGAATGTTTTTGTTTTTTGACAGTTTTTTGACAGTCTTTTCTTCAATAAGAAGTTTTTTCAATTTTTTTTTTTTTGTATTATTTGTGTTCTTTATTATTCGTTGCTATCTAGCTAAAATTAATACATACTGAAAATATTAAAACTTATTATAAAAGAAAAACTTAAAATACAAAAAAAAATTATTTTATTTCTTATTAGAATTTTAATATAATTTTTCACGTTTCAACGTTCAATTATAATAAATTTAAATTTAATTCATTAAATTCCTTAATAAAAATTCTTAATTGTGAATTTTTTTAACATAAATATAAACAAAAAAATTATAAATTTAAAATAAATATTAATGAAAATTTTATTTGTTTTGATTTATTTTCATTACATTAAAATGCGAATTTTTCATGATTTTTTAAAGAATTCCTAACCTAGCTATATATTTTTTTTGTATTTTGTACACAAACCATTTCCAACGCAATGAAATGCGTCAAGTTGACAATTCAAGTACAAATGTTTATGTTTAAAACGTCTTTTTAATAAAGATTTATAAAAGATTTAAAAAAATTAAACAATTATTTGCAAAATTTTCTTACCATTCAAATTCTTACATATTTAAAATGAACCTTTAATTAAATTTTAATTAAATGTAAAAAGTCTCATATATCGTATTTAAAACCTAATAATTATTTTAAAAATTATAAAAAATATTTGATTACATTATCTGTATACCTTTAATACATACACAAACAAATACATTATAATGGCTCATTAAAAAAGAAGGGTCTTTCATAGAAATATGATATTAAATACTTATTAATTGTTTTAATAATTAAAGCAATAGTCGAGATACCAAATTATCACATAAAAATTTTATTGAAAAATTAAATAAAAAAAAAACAATTTATTAAAAAAAAATAAAATTTAAAAAAAAACATTTCCCATACCGGGAATCGAACCCGGGCCTGCTGGGTGAAAGCCAGCTATCCTAGCCACTAGACCATATGGGATTGAAAATTATGTTGCTTATAAGTACTTTTATTATTTATTATTAGTTGATTTTCATTTCTCTGCTGAATCGAATGTTTCTTTTATTTAATAACAAAAAAAAAACAATGAAGAGATAAAAACTTGTTTCTTGTGGTTTAATTTTAATAACAAATTTAAAAAAAAAAAAAATAAACTAGAGAACTTTTTGTTTATAATATTTACAAGTCTGGAAGTCACCAAATGCATTAATGGAAGCAATGTATATATAGAATGTAGTTTAAAAAACAAAACAATAAATATCAAGGACATAATCTGGTTATTACAGAAATTTCGAAATTTTACTTTAAGCGTAAAGTTAAAATAAAAACAAAAAAAAAAACAACAACTAAATTGCTTAAACGACAATATCCTTAACTATAAAAATTCGAAACATGCCAATTTAAATGTTCTTTTGAATACATACTTACGTACACTATTATATATATTACATACTATACATAATATACATACATATTGAATAATAATGTATTTTGAAATCTGTACTTAGTTTTTGCTTTATGTGTGTATGTGTGTATATAATTTAAATTTATAAAGAAAATTTTTAACAGACCAGAATAAAAAAAAAAAATATTAAAAATTTATTTGGAGATTTCACATCTGCGTAATGATTTATCCTTGTGTTACCCATTTCTGTTTATGTTTTGTTTTTATTTTGATTTTGTTTTTGTGTTTGTTTTTTTTTTTTTTTTTTTTTTTTTTTTGTAAACAAAACAATTTTGGAAACAAAAAATGTCAATCAGTTAAAAATATAAACACACAATTTATTTAATTATTTTAATTTTAAAGTTAATTCACACACAAGAAAGAAATTAAAATTGATTCTGCAATTGAAATAATTTTTGGGAAATCAAATAAAAGAATTCTTAGAAATAAATACAGGGTCGTGTTCACCACTAAAAATTTTCTGAACTGAAATATTTTATTTATTTTAAATTAAGATCAAAATCGATTAAATCGAAAAAATTCAAATTAAATTAAATATTCATTATCTATTTTATTAGATAACATATTAACATACGAGTAATGTACCTTCCAGAATTCGAAAATAAGGTTTCATTTTTAGCTGCAATCCTCCACTTCACAAAAATTGTTAGTAAAAACCTATTGTATAATTTTCACAATGATTGCTTAAATAATTTTAAAGTTATTATGCGAACAGATGGACGAATATCATTGAATACGAATTTCGGTGTAGGATATTAAAAGTTTAATTCACGATTTTGAAAATTTGATTAGCAAAACATTGCCATTAGTGTAGATGACCAAATACCCTTTAATGTTTAAGTCAATTCATTAATTAATTTAATTGCATTCGAAAAGCATTGTCAGAGGCGACGCCATCATTTTCAATATTTAATTTGAATCTTGAATTGAACAAATAAAAATGCTAGTTAAACAATAATAATTTTACTTATAGGTACGTTCCAACCTGTATAATACAAATTAGTTGAGGAAATTTAGATCTTAATAAAATTTGTATCTGAAAACTTTTAGAAGAATTGTAGGACAATATTTTTGAATAAAAAACAAAACAACTGAAACAATTTAAATCAAATATTCCTACTCTTTTAATTTGTATGCACTGTATGTAAACATATATACTTACTTACGCATATAATTTGAAACCTACATATAAGTACCTATAGATTATATACTTTTTTAATTACACCATAAGTTAAAAAAATTTGTTTGGAAAAGTGTATATATATATTTAATATGTGTTTGCCTATGTATTTACCTATACGTTTATATTTTTCTTTGTCATATTTTTACAGGTTGTACCAAAATTTTAAAGAGTTATAAAAAGTTAATGGAATTTTTCAAAGCTCTTAAAAATTTATTAATGTTGATTTTTTACGTATATTGAATATTAATTTTTATTTTAGTTTTAAGACACCCTGTTTCAAATAAAATTCATTTAATTAAATTATTTTAATTAAAATATTTATATAAATATGCATATTTTGAGTTGTTAGTATAAGAACTTAATTGTTTATATAAAAGTTTCTATATACATATATATAAAATTTATGTATACGCATACATTATTGATGATTTACATATAAATACAAATATTCAAACAAATTTTTAAAACGAAATTTTTAATCATGTAATTGTTAAAAATAGTAAATAATTGCTTAAGTACCTAATATCAATTTTACGTACAGAATATTAATTTTGTCAATCAAAAGATAAGAAAAAATACCCTTCAGTCTAATAAAAGGCTGACTAATGCTTGATAAAATAAACTGTTTAATGCATTGTACAATGATACAATTATTGATTTTGTGTTTTATTTTACGTTCTTCTTTTAGAATTACTTTTCTCTTTTACAAGGGGTCCTCCAAATTTGTCTAAAACCAGTTTGCAAAAAGACATTTAGTCTAATGACACATAATAAAAAAAATACTTATTACAAAGACTTTTAACAAAATGGACACTTCCACAAATTTTTCACTCCTTTTTAATTAGAAAGGGTCTTTAGAATTGCCATATTATTTTACATTATTATGAAGCTAATTAAGATATGCCACTTATAATTTTACTTCAGCTTATACCCAGGTAACAGTTCTTCTACTTTTAAAATGTCGACTACTCTTTGAAACGGATTATTTGAGTTAAAAATTAAATATAAGTCTTGTAAAAAAGTTTCATTGAAAAGATTTAAATATTTGGTTTACCCAATTAAATATTCTATTTTTAATTTATATCAGTGGGTCATTATAATCGATTAAATATTTCACATAATCCAACTTCTTGTTAATAACATTGAATTCCCAAAAGAAAATGAAACTTTATAAGTAATTAATTAATTACTTTGTTTTATGAAGTAATCAAAAACTTATTTTATATGCATTTTAAATTTTATGGGATTTCAAATTATTTACGTAATTATACTTAGTGAAAAATAAAATTTTTATCAACTTCGAAATCTAAATACAAAATATTATAAAATTAAATCTGATCCGAATTACTAAAGAACAAGATTTGGATGAATTAAATAAAAACGATTTGGATGAAATGGTGTTTCAACTTCAAAATATTGTAGACATAAATGATGTTTTAAACCCTAAATATCAAATTCTAATTGAATTTTATTTTTTCTTCAATTTAATTTTCAATTTTTTGATTTACAATAAAAAAAAAAAATTCAAAAATTAACTTTGAAATTAAATTAAAATTTTTAAAATACGAAAATAACTAAGAAGACCCAAGTAATAAATATTTGTTTTATGACATTGCGATAAGTTTAACCCTCTTCTAATTTAATAATCATCAGTTGATTACTTTTGTATTTGATTTATAATAAATAATTGTTGATGACTTTTGCAGTAGCACAAATAACTTCAGAATTGCATTGATTTTTACAAAATTTTGACAATTAAACAATTTTCGAAAAAAGTTTATTAATTTGTGATTTTGATCATCGTCGTGTCGTTGACGTTTTAGAAAAGTACCTTTATTTTTCAACAGCTTTTATCGAACTTACTCGTGGAATAATGTTAGCTATTTTAAAAACTTTCCGTTGAGCTAGAAACTTGAAATTTTGGACACATGTCAAATTTCAATGTAAAAAATAATACCAAAACGCATCAAAGAAGTTAACTAAATTAACAAAATTAAATAATATTATCTCTATATGTTATGATACTCTATACTTTTTAATTGTAGATGGCTTATAGCCTATGACGCCCTTCTTTCATTTTCGTTTCGCTGTCATTACGCAGTCAACAAAGAAGTGTCCACAATGAAATGTACATACCAGCGTCTTTAAAAATTGTTTTGTTTACAAATTTCATGAATTAAAAAATATTTAATAGTTTAAAGTTTATTGTATATCTATTTTCAATAATGGTTTGATATTATTTACCCCAAAATAGAAAAAGAATTAATAATTTTAGTAATTTTTTATTCTGACAATACATTTTTGTATTTTGACACTATACCGTACAATTATTTGACATTTGTATACCTACGTAAAGAAAGCGAAAAAGTTAAAAGTTAAACAACTTTTTTAATGACTGCGGAATGGCTACGACTCTTCTTCGTCTATTGACACATTTATATAATTCAATACATTTAACTTAGTTTGACAGATAGCTACGAGTAGCGAGCAAAACGAGAGCGTTCATTGTAGATAGGATATAAAGTAACTTTATAGTAGATCATAAATTTTCTTCGTTTTTTTCATAGGCCTAAATTTAAAGAAAAATTTTTTTTATATATATTTTTGCAAATCATTTATTTTCTAAACATACATATATAATATATGCACATATTTATATACATAAAAAAAAATTACACACCTTATAATAATTATTATAAAATTTTTTTTCTAAAATTAATTAATCAAAATAATATGCTTGTTCAAAAGATGAACCATTTTTACCAGTAAATACTGGTATATAATTATAAATTAAATTATTCATTTCTTTTGCATCTGAATCAAATGAATTTAAATTTTTTCGACATTCATTAACAAAAAAATTTGCAAAATATTGTGATACATTTATTACATCCGAATCATGATTAATATTACGATTTTTAATAAATTCATAAATATTTTTTTCAGGATGAAATTGTACACCATAAATTGGATATTTTTTATGTTCAATTGTTGATATAAATTCAATATTATTTAAATCATAATTTATACTTAAAATTTTCCATATTTTATTTAATTTTAATTTTTCAAATGTATCTTCAGTTACACAATATCTATGAAAATTTATTGTTGAATTTTTATTTTTTAAAGTCCATAAAATTTTTTTTGATGTAAAACGAAAAAGTTTACTATTACGATAATTTGTTGTAAAATTTAATGGAATTGATTGACTTTGAGAACTACAATCAATACGATGTTCAATATTTTCTGCTGATAAATATGTTAAAAGTTCAAAACCTAAACATGTACCCCATAATGGTATATAAATACCACGATTATTCATATCTATAATAATTTTATATATTTTTTCACCAGCATCACTATATCCATTCGATACATTAAAATATGAACTACCACCTGGTAATAAAACACCATTAATATTTCTTAAAATTTCCTCATAATAATTTTGTTCTTTTCCAATAAATATTGGTACAACACGTCCTCCAGCCCCCTCAATATATTTAACATATGATGCAGCAATATAACTTGTTTTACCGGGATATTTTAATTGTGTTTTAGGTGTTAATTCTTGTGATAATATTCCAATTATGGGTCGTTCATTCAATTCAATAGATTCTGAATTAGAAATTATCAGAAAAAAATTTATTAATAATATTAAATAATTTATAATTGAATTAGTTTTCATTTTAAAAAAATTTTATTTAAAAAAAAAAAACAAAAAAACCAAACACTTTTCTTTTAAACTGTTAATTTAATATTTAATAAATTTTATTTTTGAAAAAATCACTAAAAATATGCGTACACTTTGACGTGTATAATTCTAAAGAGTTACTGAACTAATAACAAGCTGTCATATTGTCAACTTTTATATTATCTTAAGTTCTTTTTTCGCATTATGGGTTTTTTTTTTACGATATAGCTAAAAATTACAAAAAAAACGGAATAAATTCGTGATTAAGATTCCGTCGGTTCTAATATAAACAAAAAAAAATCGATACTTATATACCTATTAGATAAGCATTTTCACTTTTTAATTAAAATACGATCATAATTGTAAAACATTTTTAAAAGTTAACAATCGCATTTTTAATACGCAATTCTTTAAAATTACAAAGAAATACAAATAATATTTGTATATATGTATGTATATGTTATCAGTTAAAAAAACAATATTATTTGGAAAATGCAAGTTCAACACACTTCAAAATCAATATTTTGAAATTCTTATCAATGTATTGATAAATAAACTGCAGATATTATTATAATTATTTCGATAAAGTTTCAAATCAAGTCTTATAAAATTCATAATACTAATTAAGTTTAAAGATTACATAAAATGAAACATTTAAGGAACGGAAAATAAATTGAATTAAATATCATTAAATTCTTATACAATTGAAATAATAATCAAATCAAAAAAAAAAAAAAAAATCAAAAGCAAAAAAATGATTAATGAGTTTAAATATTTACACAAATTGTTTTATTTTCTAAGCTTTTAATTCTAATATTTTATTGAAATTACTTTTTTTTTTAAATAAAAAATTATGAATTTCCCTTTAAAAATTTTTGAAAAAAAAAATAACCATTTAAAAGCATTTTTATACCCGTATGACTTATACAGTCAAAGGGTATAATAAATTTGCCATTACGTTTGTGACGCAGAGAAGGAGGAGGGGTAAATGTAGACTCAAGTGTATGGATCGGATCAGAATCGAAAAATAAGTCGATTTAGAAACTTCTTATTTTATATGAGCATTACTCTATACCTATTGAAGCTGGGTGATTGAAATTTTGCCAAAAATAGTTAAGTGTATAATGGCCAAAGATATTGCAAAATTTTGTTGGTCTACTGCAGAGAGTTCGAGTAGCTGCCATACAACTGCTTCTTTTGTATGAGCATTACACTACACTTAATAAAGCTGTATATTTGAAATTTTGCCAAAAGTAATTAACCGGATGATATAATCTATATGTTACGGGCATACGGGTATCCCAGAGTTGACACAGTCTACTCTACTACACTCTTCCTCGTTTTTTTTAATTTCATATTATAATTTTATGGATATATTCTTCCAATTAATTTTTTAGCCTTTACTGTATTGCGCATATTTATATGTGTATGTTTTGTTGTAAATTACAAGGTCTTAAGATCATTTGAATTTGGAAAATACGAAATAATAAAAAATTATAATATAAAAGGTACATAACTAATAAAATAAGTTGTAATATTTTTGTAATTAAAAGAAAAACAGAAAATTCCATAATTATTTTCGAATTGAATCTCGAAAATTTAAATTTTTTTGGCAATTTTTTTTAAAATTTAGAAAAAAATGTCTTATAATACATATATATATATTTAATAAAAAAATTTAATAATATATTACCTATATATGTAATTGAAATTGGTACTATGATTATTTACTGAAATAAACGAATTCATTGGTTTTCCTTCAAGAAGCATGTCTTCTTACGTTTGATAGTATGAGTATCCCAATAATTGGTCATTCGATTCAAAGTGGCTCAAAATGAACTAGTATATAAATATATATGTTGCTTTAATTTTAAAAAATATGTTGTATGTACATATCCATCACATCTCTATTTCCATCACCTTTATTATAAAATAACTTATGATCTTAACTTAATAATTGTACACTTATCGCAATTCGAATATAAACGTACCCTAAGTGTATTTTTAAGTTTAACAATCGAAAAAATATGTTTGAGCAAACACAGAATTAAATTTTTTTGCGGAAAATTTTGCATCATAATTATAAATTAAATACATTTTTTCTATATTATCTGAATTAAATGAATTTAAATTTTTTCGACATTCATTAATAAAAAAATTAGCAAAATATTGTGATGCTAATATTGTATCTGGTTCATGATTTATTTCATGAGTTTTAGTAAATTCATAAATATTCTTTTCTGGATGAAATTGTATTCCATAAAATGGATACCTTCTATGTTCAACTGATGATATAAAATCATTACCATC